>CM060420.1:179422405-179685405 GCA_030545235.1 Helianthus tuberosus
GATTTTTTCGAATCCGAATCGAATTCTGAACACCCCTCAGTCGTGTGATTACTTACATGGAGAATTGGAGATTGATGATTTACATAATTAATTCTTTTTTTAATCAGGCCTGACAATGAAAGCTCACAAGCAATCGATAAAAAACATCTGGTAAGGAGAGCTCCCAGTTTTAGTGGTCCTTTGAATCTTCCAAACCGCGCTTCAGGAAACAGTTTATCTGCTCCAATAAAACCAACAGGAGGTATTTTTTTTTATCTCCCACATTATTAAATATTAATGGAAACAATTGTTTTTTGACCCCCATGCATATATGTTGACTTTTCTACAGGATACAGGGAATCATTGGATGAAAAATCAAAAGCAAATTTAGTACAAATAAAAGGACGGTTTTCTGTGACATCTGAAGATCTTGATCTTGTAAAGGATATTCCGATATGTACAGTCCCTCGACGATCGCCTCAGGTAAGAAGAAGAATCCGCTATTGTTTGAGATTTAAACTTTAACGAACTTTTTAATGGTTCATACATTTGACTCTGAATGGTTAAGCATTATACTGAGTTTGAATGGTTAAGACCTCTAATCTGAATTGGTCAGACATTTGCCTCTGAATGGTTAAGTATTATACTGGCTCTTAATGATTCAGACGTCTTACTGGTTCAGCACTTAATGGTTCAGACCTCTTACTGGTTCAGCACTTAACCATTCAGAAGTTGTCAAACAACCCCTAAGTGAAACTTTGTATAAAATAAAATCAAGTTGTCTATTACTTTAATGCTTTTTATAATATATTATAAAAATAATCTCATGTACTTTATGTATTACTTTATTCTTTTTATATAATCTAAAAAAGTTATATACAAAAATATGTTTAAATAAGTTCCGTTTCTACTTAAATTTTTATGTAATACAACAAATGATGAAAACATCTGTATAACTAGTATTTTGTTTTAATTATTTTTTACTTTTATTAAATCTTATCTTTAATATATACCTTTTTTTTTTTTTTTTTTGCAAAGTGTTCATCTCTAAATGACTAATCTATAAGTTTTTATCTAATGCGTTAAATATGTTAAAATAGGACTCATCACTGAGGAAGTCTGCAAGTGTGGGTGACTGGATATACGATTCAAATAAAATGGTTTGTATAATTGTATCCCATTCAACTTCCTCTTCATATAACTTCATAAAGTTTTTATTCTAATTTCCTTTTTTTCTTTCCGTTTACGGTTAACCAGCCTATCCCTAGGGAGAACAATAGCAGTTCTGTACATAGCAATTTACCTGCATCATTCCTAATGCCACACCTTCAAAACCTTTTTCAACAGACATCACTTCAACAGGTAATTAATTACACCATATTTACTTCTAATACAATATTACAAACATGATTACATGACATTAACGATGTTCTTATTAAATAAATACCTTGTTTCGGTTTCCCCAGGATCTTATTTTGAATTTGTTGAATAGCTTACAACCAGCTGAGGTGGCAGAGGGTGAGTTGAAATTTCTATTGGATATTAATTTGTTTGTGAATGAGTTATGACTATTTTTTTTTATTTCAGCTTCTCAAAATGGGAAATTGCCCCCATTGCCTCGCACTCCCGAGAACAACGGATATGTATGTATATAAATTCAAATTTTACTTTAAATTCAAATACTATATTAATTTGGTATTCATTACCAATTTTTCAGGTTGAAGTTTCTGATAGAGAACGTTTGCTGCTTACCAAGGTTTCTGAGCTACAATCCAGGTTCAAGTAACATTTAAACTTTGTCTTTTTTTTTACTTTTATTATGGAGTCAAATGCCATTTTCGTCCTTGAGGTTTGACCAGTTTTGCGACTTTTCTCCAAAGGTTTGTTTTTCCGCATCTGGATCCAAAAGGTTTGAAATCTTGCCATTTTCATCCGGTTCGTTAACTCCATCCATTTTTCTCCGTTAAGCCAAGGGTATTTCCGTCTTTTTTGCTAACTTAAAGGGCAATTCGGTCCTTTTCAGGGATATTCGGTCTTTAAGTTAGCAAAAAAGACGGAAATACCCTTGGCTTAATGGAGAAAAATGGATGGAGTTAACGAGCAGGATGAAAATGGCAAGATTTCAAACCTTTTGGATCCAGATGCGGAGAAACAAACCTTTGGAGAAAAGTCACAAAACTGGCCAAACCTCAGGGACGAAAATGGCATTTTACTCTTTATTATGCTTTTGTTTTGATTTTTTTTTTCATATTAAGGTTAACAACCTTGACCGAGGAATTGACTGCCGAAAAGTTAAAATACTTGCAAGTGAGTTTGTTTAGATTTTGTATTTTACTTCTCAATAAGTGTTAAAAGTTAAAACAATATTCTTGAAGTTTTGTACTTTCGGTTAGTTATATTATTAAAATAAAATGTTAAATTATCCGCTGCTTTCAGTTGCAAGAGCGAGTTGATGCAATAACAAGTCGGGAAGATGGGCAGAAAGGTGAAGCTGATGCTTGATACACTCGTGGAAATACGAGTGATGTAATGCTGTATATTCTGGTAAAACTAATTTATTCATTTTTTATAGAATATTTCTATAACGGTGTCTTATTTAAACCTAACTAACTACAACTACAATCGCAAGCAGTGGTACTTAAAATCAAGAAAATTGGGTGATCTTCCTCAGGTGTGTAATAAGTTTTGTTTAAAGATTTCCCGATCTTGAAATGCCAAAAAAAAGGAAAAAATCGGGTAGTGAGGAAACCATTTCTTTGATTCATTTTTCATACAAAGAGAGAGTGCCTGGGTTTGCAGTTTGCTGTTATAGTAGGAAGCAAGATGGCTTAATTCTTTGGGCTGAATCTCTTGAAGCTCATTATATATATAATATATCATGTTGTAGCAAAATGTAATTGTGAAGGAACAAAGGTTTACATGATAAGGTTTTGATGTATGTTGAGATTTTATGTAACTGTTGTAATCCCATAAATGTGAATAAGACAATAAACTGAACTACTTTATGAGTTTGTTTTTATTTTTGGGTTTGGGAGAAAATCCTTCCTTAATGAAATAAGGATGCAATAATGTAGCCTTTTCTTAATATTATAAAATTATGGTAGGTTTTTTTTATTATTTTATTATTTTTTATTTTTTTGTATTGATTATGATGATCAAATTTAGTTAATAAGATGTAAAATAGGTAGAATGGTATTTAGTCATTTAATATCTAAAATTGTGGTTGTGGAAGTGTTTTGATAAATTCTGATTGTTTTAAGAATATAAAAAAGATAAAGATGAATTAAAGTATGGTATTTAGTTATTAAGTATCTAGCAAGTTGTTTTATATTGATTAATAAAGAGATTATTTAAACATATAATAACCGAATAACTGGGTTAGTTTAACAGAGCATTCACATTCGAGTTCTTATCCATATTCTTGTAATTTAACTAGAAGACATCTTTACCTTCTCGATTTAAAGATTTTCAAAAAAGCTTTTACATCCAATTCCTTATATTTATCTCTATTCAGCTAAATATACTCTTTTAATCAATTTATACTATTTTTTTCTCTATGCCGCTCACAAAAGTATCACAAGGATGATATCAGGATTTTGAAAGGTTTTTAAAATTTACATTAAAATCTAAGAATAAGACATGATTTACCAATTTAGATGTGAATGCTCTAACAAATAATATGATTATCATGAAGCATTACAAATGGTATGACCCTCCTTTGTTTGATAGCCTATTACATGTTCTAAACATTGGTCCGGTTAGTAGTTCAACGAGTCCGCCCCTTGGTAGTCGCCCATCAATGGTTTCTCACTACTTTTCATCAATTTTGGTTTGGTTTCGTTGGATTGTCTAGCTCACATCGTCATTAGCTCGTAATCAAACCGACTATATATTTATTTACAGTTTCTTATCTAACCAACCGTAAATAATCAGGCTTCTCAGTGAAGGTGGTCAAGAAGGAGATTGTTGAAGGAAGAGGCGCTGGGAACTTTCAAATGATGTGGACAAATTGGGTTCCGTTGAAATGTAACATTCATGCTTGGAGGGTGGAAATGCATAGACTCCCCACACGTATTGAGCTTGAGAAACGGAACATTTGTTTTGGTTCCACGACTTGTGTTTTCTGTGAAGAAGGTAGTGATTCGACTCTCTACCTGTTTACTGCTTGCATTTTAACTGCTGAGATATGGTGGAGAATTGCGTCTTGGTGTAAAATCCCGAATTTTTTTGCCTTTGATATCCGGGATTTGCTTAACATCTATAAAGGGGCGGATGGAGGATCGCGTGGTAGAAAGATAGTGCACGGCATTGCCGTGGTCACTCTTTGGTCCATTTGGTTAGCTCGCAACGATAAATTGTTCAACGGGAAGAATGCTAAAGTTATGAAGGTAGTGCAAAACATCAAGTCTAGGTCATTTTTTTTGGTTTAGATATAGGTTTGATTGTAATTGTTTGCTTTGGCAAGAATAGTGTAAAAACCCTCTGTATTCGTTATAGTTGTTTTTTTTTTTTTTTTTTCCCAAAGGTCCTCGCTTCGAGAACCTTCTGTGTGTGTTAATGAAGTTGTTCATTCAAAAAAAAAAAAATCTAACCAAGCGTCTGGTTTATGTATCAAGAACAACTCTATAACCTTGAAATCATGAAAAGATTACAGATATCAGACTTAAATTTAACTTTACGAAAAACTCATATATAACTAACACCCATAGCACCCGCAAATAACTAACACCCACCCGATAAAAAAAAAAACATTGTGACCACGTGAAGACTTCAACTTGACCATCATCGCTAACAGCCAATTCTCCCTCATGGCGGCACGCTTCCCCAATTGTTGTACGAAACTCAAACCACCACCTTCTTCTTCTTCTTCTTCACCAACCTCGCCTCCACCCCCGCCGCCGTCCACCGCCGTCTCCGCTCTTCCGGCGATCAACTCCCACTCTCTCACCCCTTTTCCCTCCGCCTGCAACTCATCTTCGCTTCCAAAACTCAACCATATATACGTCAACCATCAGGTCATCTCTGTTATTTTTATTAATGTTTGACTGATGTTTAGTTTTAAAACCCTAGGTATTTGTGTCTTTTTTTTTAACAGAATAGGAGAATCAGGAATGGAAGG
Organism: Helianthus tuberosus; assembly: GCA_030545235.1. NCBI lineage: Eukaryota > Viridiplantae > Streptophyta > Magnoliopsida > Asterales > Asteraceae > Helianthus > Helianthus tuberosus. The sequence continues at coordinate 179,427,504 of CM060420.1, forward strand.
TGCAAGGCGGTGCTGTTGCACGACGCGCCGTTCGCCGGGGCTATCGGCGCGTGTGTACTCAACTCGTTGATCTCCCCACCCCCTGTGGGTCCCAATGACAATGAAGATGATGATTCGATGATTAATTCTGCTGATGCAAGGTTTGCAGTCATGGGGATTATTAGCTTCATTCCTTACTTCAATTGGATGGTAAGATTATATTTGTTGAATTCTTGTGTTTGTTTAGACCATGCGTAGTGGTAAGGGTGAATAATGTCCCCACCCTTGGGCGTTTTCAGTTATGTGGCAGTTATTGGACGTTTTTTTCTAAAATAAGTGTAGTGGGACGTGGGCATTATGTTAAAAGGGTGTAGAGAATTAAATATTAATAAAAAAACCAACAAAAAAAAGCTATTGGCCAAAAAAAGGAAGATTAAATGTGATTGGCCATTCAAAATTGCTCCAGGTGTGATTTGAAAAGGGCCAAACTATCTACACACGCCCAGGGGGTGGTTCCCTGGCGTGTTTGGGCGGGATTGGGCAAAAAAAAACTGGGCAAACACGCCCAGTACGCATGGTCTTAGGATAGTTTATATGAATTATTGGTTTTGATGATGTTGTTTTATGTAGAGTTGGGTGTTTGCTTTGATGGATACAGGGGATAAGCGTTATGCTGCATATGCTATTGTTTATTTGGCTCCTTACATAAGGTTTGTTAAACTTGTCATCTGCTTTTTGAATTTGATTAGTTAAGGATTCAAAGGGCTAATGGTCTTGAAGTTATTCGTGAATCGTCGTAGGTCGAATTTGTCACTGCTTCCGGATGAAAGCTGGTTGCCAATTGCTAGCATTCTTGTGGGCATTCTTCACGTTCAGGTAAAGCCTCATCATAAGTTCATAACTACATTACGTTTTGGCCATAGTTGTTAATGGAGAATAGCGATGAGGTATTTATATGCTACATAGTGAATAGCGATGAATAGCGATAAATAGCGGGCGGCTATTTTATAAAATAGCGCTACACTAGATTTTTTATTTTTTATTTTTTATATGTATATTATATCAACATACCCTGGTATATATGCTATTTTACATGTATATTTAACAAAAACCTAGAACCCAGTTATTTTATAGCTATATTTAAATGCTATTTATATTAAAGAAACAAAATAAATAAGGTGTCGCTATTCTCGCTATCCATCGCTATAACCATAATAGCGACACTACATCGCTTCGCTACATAGCGCGCTATAACGACGTGCACTACAATCGCTATCGACAACTATGGTTTTGGCCGAGATTATCTTGATGTTTATACTATTGGCAGCTAGAAGCAAGCATCAAGAACGGAGATATTAAGAACTTCCCGTTGTTTAATCGAAAGAGAGAAGACAAAGTCTCGGAACAGGTACAGTACTAATAAGTTGATCCGGTAATATATGCTTTTTCCTTCAAAATATTGGTTATGGGGTGGTATGTGATGAAATGTTTTTGGTGTATTAGGAGACAAGAAAAGATGAACAAAATCTACCTTCTGCAAGTGATGAATTAAGAAGTAAAATTAGAGATACTAAACGGGCTAAGCATTTGGATGAAGATGGAGAGGAAGGGAAAAAGCAGTAGTGATAGCATTTGGTTGTGAATTATGATTTGTGTCAATTGGTTTTGAATTTGATTCATTAATGCATTAATTGAACATATGACGAAAGTTGTGCTAATTTGAACACGCGGCTATAATCGTGGTCTTCAAGTTCACCGTCGTGTGAACCTGCAGCTGAAGTGTTTACACTTGGAGAACCGAGAACTTGTATAGTTTTTGGATCAGTTAGATCAATAACTAACATTGAATGTAATACCATTTTGGCATAAATCTTATTGTCAACAAGAAAAATATTACTTCTTTCTACCAAAAGATAACGAATTAATGGTTAATAAAGCATGTTTTCACACGACAAGTACGCGTTATGACTAAGTGTTTTAATCCTGTTCGCGGATTGACGCTACTCAGGTACATGAACCTGAACATACATGAACCTGGAAATTGTGTCATACACATGAAATTCGCCAACAAAAACAAAAGCCGTTAAACTCGAATTTTTTTTATTTTATTATTGCTTTATTTTCTATAAAAATACAAATCGTATTAATAGAAAACTTAATATGATATAAAAATACAACTTGTTGCCCGACTACCTGCCATTGCCTTGCAATTGCCCTTTTTCGTGTGCAATAATATTACAGAAGGTTGATTAAAAAAAATATATTAATAGAAAACTTAGCTGTTCAGTTCCATTTTTATTATTATTAATCTTATAATTATATTATGAAATTGTTGAACATCTGTATCGATGATTCAGTGTAATAGCTGCCCAATAGTTGAGGGACTGTTATTGCACTTTTAGCTAATTTCATCCACGTCATGAATCCTAGCTGGCATTGTTTCTAGAACATTCTAGATTCTGTTAAACCAGAAGAACGAAAAACGAATTCGTTCATCATCTTCATCACAACAGAAAAATAAACGTTAACCTGCAACTGATGCTATAGATGTTGAAGTACACGTTACGAATCGAACCTTCAAACCAGCAAAATTCATCACGAATCGAGTTTTATAATAACATTATGAAAACAAATTAAACCTATCGGAACTATAAAATGCAAATCGTCGTTTCATTGTCATTATCTTAATGCAAATAGATGTACCGTAAATTTGTAATACGATACAATCACACAAATCGAATCGAATCGAAATTCAAATGACGAGAATCATCGAACGAAATTCGGCATACAGTTCAGTTCACAATTCACAAATCAAACAAGTAAAACAAATTCAGATCTATAAACGCAATGTATAAAAGTATATAACTAATCAATTAGAGTATTGATTACAGCAACATGCAGCATAGAAACAAGTAATTTTGTAAAGCAAAAACCAGATCTACGAACGAAAAGCAAACAGCTAATGAATTGTACCATTTATGCATACGGTTTTTGATCGATCAGATGAAAATCTGAATATAGAACAATAACAGCAAGTGAACAACATAAAGGATAGAAACGTACAGGTGAATTTTGCGAAACCTAGAGGATATCTGAATCGTCAAAGTCGTCGTCAAAGGAGTTGAAGAAGTTAGCATCAATGAGGTCGCCATGGTGAGGTGGTTGATCGTCGAGAGGTGGCGGAAGGAGGTCGAGGAGTGCATCTGTTTCTGCTGCTGCAACTGCATTTGCATCTCCGATCATGTCTGGTTGAATGTCTGCCGTCTGCTGCGCAACTTTGCGGAGCTCTTCGTCAATGTCAATTTCGTCTGCATAGCGTTTCCTCATTTTCTTTGTGTGCTGTTACGTTTCGTGATTCCGTACATGCGTTTTATAGTGGTTGTTTGTACGGCAAGGATGATGGGAGATATGTTCACTTTACTCTAATTTTTATGAGAATATCAAAATACAAAATCTAAATTATAATAAAAGATGGGTGCTACTTTGTACACCCTCTATTTACTTTTTTCACCCCACTCCTCTCACATGCTTACAGGTGGGGCCTGTGTGGGACCGACAATTTTCCTCTCACAAGGGAGGGTATAATCAGGAAAGGGGGGGGGGGGGTGCGTATAGAATGAGGCTAAGGGTGTCCGGGGCACTCCCCTAAGAGGGGAGTCCCCTCTCTTACGCATAACCAATCCTCGTGTGCCACGTCAACTCCCCTCTTAAACTCCCCTAACACCCCAATTTGATGGCGCCACTCCCCTCTTAGGGGAATTGCTTTTTTTATTCAAAAAAAAAAAAAAAAAAAAAAGAAAAAATCCTCATTGGCTGAAATTGCGGCTGGCCCCACCTCCTCCCTCCTTCTTCTTCTTCGGTGAGAGCCCCCCGGTTTCACCTCCTCTCTCCTCCCCGATTTCACTCCCCTCTTGGTTGGCAGCCCCCTTCCCGATCGGCAACCCCCTCCACGTCAACTCCCCGTTCCCCTTTCGGTATGCGCCCCGACCACCCTAAAAGATTTCAATTAATGATCATGTAACACATCCTCTCCTTCAATTAAATATATTTTTTATGTTTAAATACTTCTTTGAATTAATTAAATAAAATTCATAACAGTATTTGCATGTTTAACACAACACAACCATCCAAATTATCTGGAATAACAAAAAAAAAAATACGAAGTTTATTTTATATTATTAGATATGTAAAGCAATTTCAAATTATCTCATTTTTAAGTTTATATAATGTAACACAACTATCAAAGTTATCTGGAATAACAAAAAAAGAATACAAGTTTATTTTATATTATTTAGATATATAAAGCAATTTCAAGCTTTGTAAAACTTTTAAATATTTGTTAGAAATTTAGGTTACCACTATACGGCTCTATAGACATGCTAACACGACTTTTTATTTATATTTATATTTATATTTATATTTTAATCCAAGTAAATATATACAATGTGCCTGTGTCGCATAAAAATGTAAATTTTAGGTCTTAAGACTTATAAAACCTTAATTTCTTGATATTTATATAAATAAACGTTTTAATCAAGGTATTATTTTTTTAAATAGCGAGTGTTACTCTACTCCTATTTGTAAATTACACCTTATTAATCATAATTTACCAAATGTCAAAAATTGAATTCTATCTTATTGTATGTTGTTTTAGATTTTCACTATATTAATATTTGGATCATTATTATTACGATTATGATTATTACTTATTAATTTTATATTACAAGTTTAATTAATTTTGTTAGGTGAGTTATTATTATTAGTTGATTAAATATGTAATCAGATATAATGAGATATAACTTAACTGTTGTCACTGGAGGAGAAGTAAAGATTTGAGCTGAAGACCACAGGTCTTAAGTTCGAATCCGATTCCATCCGGGTTTTACCAAAATGGGCCTTTAGGCAACGGGTCTGCCCTGGAACTAGAGATGTTGGGATTTTGTTGTTACTGGTTTTACAACTGTATATAATAAAATAGATTATAGTGACTTAAAAGAGAAGTGAAAACTAAAAAAAAAAATACATTTGGAAAGCTGAAAATCTAACTTTTTTGTTTTATATTTTATATAATAAAATAAGTCATTTCACTAATAACGATTATATATAAATCTATAATTTATATATTCTTATATTCAATCCGTGTAATACATGGGTTATAAGAATAAAAAGATAGAAAAGGAATTTGAAGGAAAATTAAGAGGATTTGATACTTTTTAAGGTTTTTTTTTATAGTTTGTAAACAAATTGCAGATTTTGAAATTTTTGGATATTAATTTTTGTTGAACTGTTAAGGTTATATTTATTTTTGTTGTTGATTTTTGGTCTGGGTAAATTTGATTATAGAGTAAACTACAATTTTATCCTCTGGGGTTTAATCCAATTGGCACTTTGACCCCTCCCTGGAAAATATTGCTATTTGACCCCCCAACATTGGTGTTCTGTCGCAAGATTACCCTCCGTCGTTAAAGAATTTAACAGTTATGTTAAATGGTATGTAAAATGACTATATTACCCTTTCTTCTTACCCCCCCCCCCCCCATGATTTGCTCTACTCTGCAATATTACTCTCTATGTAAAATGACTATATTACCCTTTCTTTTAACCCCCTATGGTTCTCTGTATTCTGCAATATTACCCCTCAGTGTTATAGATTGTTCCAAACATTACCCCCTGCATGAAATAAAAGTTTTTCCCGCCTAAAAATCTGCTGCAAAACACATATGTGAAAACACATACCTGCTGCAAATGTCACACCCCTATATTTACATGTATTACCGGTGGGCCCGATGGGGAGTATCGTGACGTAGCTGATATCATCATAGTCAATTAATCACAGTTTAATGCACAGCGGAAGTCTAAAAGTAATTATACAAACCGATTTGAAAGTAGAATAAAATATTACACAACGGGTTGTAAGTGGATCCACATGCGGATCTTAAAAAAGAAAGAAATATTGTTCAACAGATTTTAAGTATCAGAAGCTTGCAAGAATCTTTATTTGATACTAGGAGTAGCCAACCCATTACGCGTAGTACCTGCACTTAATCTTTTTGAAAAATACGTCAGTTTACACTGGTAAATACAATTAACTGACTCTTTTGAAAACATTTATAAAATTAGTTTGGATGCACAAGACATAAAATCTTTTATAACTTGGGACAATTATTTAAAATAATCTTGTATACATATTTACATGTTTGTCGTCCGTTCAGGACCCGGTTAGAAGAGCCGGATTAGATTAATAGACATGCCACAAGTATAGGCCCACAAGAAAGTGAGATACCGTTTATACATACGCAACTGTCAGGTGTATGCCTACACCTCGTGCTTAAGCCGTGGCCATTTCTAATGAATGAGCCGATGATATCCAGGACATGGTCTTTAACCCCCCAAAGGCATTGCATCAAACAAGACAGATTAAAACGGGTTATCTCAATGATTTAACCACTAATCGATTAAATATTCAATACCCGACCAAGCGGTAATAATTTACCGTATCCCAAGCCCGTATAAGGGAAAATAAGTTAAAAGTATTTACCTAAGCTAAAATATAATTTTATTCTCAGTCGTATATCAATCAGCAAACACAAGTAGCTTTTACTGGGCTCCTAATCTGGAACGAAGGTTTTTAATAACCTATTAGATTCCTAACGGGTCTTATTTAAGTCTTAACTTAGACCGGTTAGTTTTAATGAAAGGTTTACGGTTCAAAACGCAAGATTAAGCGAAGACCGGATTAGAATGTGATTTAGACCCGACAAGTATGAAGACTTGTATAAAATGGGTAAACTAAACACATTCTGGATTTTGAAGTAAAAATGATAACGTTTGACCCGTTTCAGTTAATTTATGCAAACTAGTTACATAAGCCGTAACGAACGCGAATATACATAACGGGTAACCAATGATAGATCGTTTCCTTCCGAGGTATGGAGCGGTCTTGAGGGCAACCCGGTTTTACCCAACTGTTACCCCAGCAACATGTGTGGGGGCAGCATGGTTTCCGGGCAGAAGTCAGTTTACACGCCGGCCGGGGCCCGATCGAACATCGCGTCCGGAGATGCGGGGTTGACGGGGAATGTCTTAGACATGTCCCCGGAGACCAATCGGTCTTGTACAGAAAGTCTCCTTCAAAAAAAAAAAAAAAACATCCTAGCCCCTTAAAAGAAATCTCGACCCCAAGATTTACTGAAATAAATGAGGGTATTTCTGTTTCATTGTGGATTCAACCTCCCACGTCTATTTCTCTTTCCTCTCTCAAAAATCATCATCCCTTTTCCACATGTGCACTTTTCTGTGTGAGCCACTCCTTGCCTTTTTTTCTCGTCATGTCCTGTTGCACAATCTTGACTCTTCCACCTCATTCAACAAACACCTTAGAAGCCTCCTGTTAGAGATGGTCAAACGTGCATAAAGCTAGTAGGAATAAATCTATTCATGGGAAAAGCTAGTTAAAACATATGACATTATTTGTAAGTTTCTATAATAAATCTAGTTATGCATAAAGCCAATTAAAACATATGACATGATTCGTAAGTTTCTATGAAACAAGAAGATAGTCACTACGATCTTAAATTTAATAAGGAGATAAAGTTGTCATACATACCATAAAGTGTTCACAATTCAACAAAAGCTAATAACATTAATGTTCAATGTTTAATTCCAAAGATATCATGCGACTCAAATGTTCACTTTTAGGCAAACATGGCACATCTTCAGTTGGGTAGAAGTGTAGGGACGATTCAAACGATTACTTTATGCTATGTGTTACCGTTTCATAATTTTTCCTTGCTACATTATAAAGTTTCTGTCACATAAATTCTATGTAGTCATGAGCTCTTACTCACTTTTTTTAGCTTTTGTGTATAATAGTTTCATAAGTTTCACTACTCATATCCCATTAAAAGTTAAAACAATATTAAGTGAAATAGATAAAAAAGAAAAAAAGTGAGTAGATGCGTATTTTTTAATTCATCTCCTTTTTTTTCTCTCACTTTTTTCTTCACGTCCTCATCCCCACCACACCTCTAACTTTCACGCTGCTATGAATTGGCGTTTAAGGTCCCTCTCACGCCCCTGAACCATCACATCACCGTGCGTGGGTCCATAACAATCAGTCTTATGTCTACAAAGACTCAGTCTCAAGCCGCGATTAATCTATTCAATGTTTTAAAAACTGGATGAACCGTCTGGTAGAACCAGTTAAACCGTCCAATACACCTGGTTGAACCGCCCAATACACCCGGTTGAACCGCCCAATACACCCGGTATGGTAAGTCTAGATTAGGGATGAGCTCGGTACTGACCAGTACCGGAACCGAAAGTACCGATACCGAAAATCCCCAAAAGTTGGTACCGTTACCGAATATACTCGATACGCTACAATAAATAACGGTACCGAACCGGTACCGAAAATGTCAAAAGTCGGTACCGAATCAGTTCTGAAAATGTATCCGGTTCGGTAAATTCGGTACCGGTATCGATTCGGTACCGGTACTGATTCGGTACCGAGTAGCATTTGCTCGTCCATAATCTAGATCTGGACTAGAAATGTCATTTTAACGAATAGTCCAAAGTATTAAAACCAGTTTTAACCGAATATCACACCTTTCGAAATCAGTTACGTTTGCAGGGGGCAACTCATCTTCCTAATTTCAGAAACCCTAGCAATGGCGAACTCAACAGACCCCAAGATGAAGCTGATACAGAACCTAATATGGTACGCCGCTAGCGCTGCCGTTAGTTGTTGGCTACTCCTTGCAGGCGTCCGTCATATCGAGAACAATCGCGAAGAAAACAAACGAGCCATTGAACATCGCAAACAGCTTTTCAAACGATTAGGTCGTCCCTTAATCCACACCACTCCGTACGAGGCAAGTTGATTGATAATTGATTAGTTTCTACATTCATATATGCTCTTTTTAATTTTACCTGTTTGTGGATGTATGAAATTGGATGAAATTGTGTGAAATTTAGGGTTGCAAACGAACTGGATAAATCGTTAAGCAAATAAATGTGTTCGTGTTCGTTCATTAAGGAAATGAACATGTTCGTGTTTCTTCGTTAATTTTAGGTAACTAACACAAACAAACAAACGATCATGAACACAAATGAACATAAACCAGCGTTATCAATAGAAACACACACAAAAGATCATATATTAAAAGGTATGAGTATATCACAAATGAACATATATTAAATATATTATTAGTAGGAATTTTGAAGTATTTAAATAAAATTTAAAATAAAAATTCCTAATGAACTATCGAACACAAGCAAACAAACATAAGCGAACATGTTACCGAATGTTCACGACTTGGTTTTAAAAAGCGAGAGGCGCACAAAAGCGACGAGGTCTTAAACGGAGGCGCGAAGCGCAAAAGGGGCGGGCTTTTTTCATACCCGAGGCGCAAGCTAATTATATATATTTTTTATTTATCCCCTAGGTTTTTAGCTTTCCATACCCAAAATATAGCTATAAGTAAGGTTTTTGTATGATTTTAGCTGCATGTACAAGCCAAAAAACCCAAGGTACAATGGTTAGATGCATAAAAACGCCTCGGGTACGAGATGCACACGCCTCAGGCCAAAAAAGCCCAGAATTATTTTTGGCACTTCTTGTAATTACTCTAGGCGCCGAGCGAAAAAGCCCCCGGGTGTGCGCCTTGTTGCGCATCGCGCTTAAGCGTGCCTCAGGCGCCCTTTTTAAAACTAAGGTTCACGAACATAAATGAACGAACACGTCCTCTGTTCGTGTTCGTTCATTTATTAACGAACGAACTTCCCACCGAGCGATTCATGAACTGTTCGTTGATCGTTCGGTTTGTTTGCAGCCCAAGTGAAATTGTTAGGTAATTAGTTGAATTTGAAATTTGAGATATTATTGAATAATACAGGATATGATAGCTTGTGATGTTGTGAATCCAGACCACATAGATGTGGAGTTTGAATCAATTGGAGGATTGGAGAGTACGAAACAGTCATTGTATGAATTGGCCATACTTCCTTTACGTAGGCCTGAGTTGTTCGCTAGTGGGAGGCTTCTTAGTCCGCAAAAAGGCGTTTTGTTGTACGGACCACCTGGAACCGGGAAGACGATGCTGGCTAAAGCTATCGCGAAGGAGTCTGGAGCGGTTTTTATTAATGTTAGGGTTTCTAATTTGATGAGCAAGTGGTTTGGTGATGCTCAGAAACTTGGTAAGTTTATAGGGAGAATTATCATTTTATCCTCGTGTTAATACGCAAAATTGTTTTTTTGTTAATGAAATTGTGTGTATTAACTCATGATTACCTTTCAGTTTCAGCTGTTTTTAGTCTGGCTTATAAACTTCAGCCGGCGATTATTTTCATTGACGAGGTTGATAGTTTCCTTGGGCAGCGTCGTTCGTCAGATAATGAAGTTTTAACCAATATGAAAACCGAATTCATGACATTGTGGGATGGATTCACTACCGACCGTGAGTGTTCTCGTATTAACTATTTAGGTCATAAGAACTATGTGAAATGTATGGTATGGTTATGTATTTATTTATTTTGTATAGAGAATGCTCGGGTGATGGTGCTTGCAGCAACTAATCGGCCGTCGGATCTTGATGAGGCAATACTTAGACGACTTCCAATGGCTTTCGAAATTGGAAAACCTGGAAAGAGTGATAGAGCAAAGATATTGAAAGTGACATTAAAAGGAGAAAGAATTGATGAAAATATTGATTTTGATTATATATCTAGTTTATGTGGAGGTTTCACCGGTTCTGATATTGTTGAGCTTTGCAAGCAAGCTGCCTATTTTCCATTAAAGGAGTTCTTACAAGACGAAAAAGATGGAAAACAAACTTTAGTGAGTACATAATGCTTGCCTGCAAGCTATTAAAGCGTACTTTAAAAAAAAGTTTTAACTGTAATTCATTTCATTATCTGATTTCAGTTTCTTTTTTCAGGAACCAAGACCGTTGTCTCAGATTGACCTAGAAAAAGCTGTTGATGCAACAAGAAAAGCAAAGATTCCAACATATGTAGCTGGCGGGTCAACCTATTGGTCGCCACGTGTTGACCCTGTTGATAATTTGGTATACTTTCTTCCCTAAATGCCTGAAAATTCTTGAATATGTATGTTTATAGTCAGTCACATGATGTATGATATACATTCTACTATAACTATTTTTCAGGATTTCTGAAGCTGAAGGAGAAGGCTAACAGATTTGTGTGAAGTTACTTGTGGTTCTGGATATCAAACGTCGTACTCGTATGTTCATTTCCACAACTTATAGTGATTCTTTTAAAACAATTGTTGTATAGTAATTATTAAGTTAGTTAGTAACTACCACTTGCTAGTCAAGTATAATAAATTTTCTTACTGATCTAGAAAAGTAATACAATTTCTGGTATAATTGTATTTGTTTGTTACACTTTAGCTCTTTTTTCAAGTGAAGTGGACTTAATATTCCCATCGTAATAGCATATATCCAGACCAGCAGCAGCAAAAAGAACAATCTAAACGTTTTCTATAAACGCAAACTGCACCACTGAAAGCATCCCGTCCATCAAGTGTAGCACCTGCTGCATCATAAAGTTCGCAGTTTTAGTGATTTGTATGTATAAACTAGTAATAAGCACCCCCGCGTTGCGGCGGGGGCGAACGTCAATGCCACACTACTGCCAGCGACCACCAACACTGAAGTTGCAGCGTGTTAATGCGAAAAAATTAAACCGTAACGTAAAACATAGAATAGAATAACTAAGTCGATCTAGGGCTCGCGCGTTACGATGAACCCGCGTTTATTTTTTTCCCGTTTGACATCAGACCCAGGTTGGCGGCCCGCCACCCCTGGGCCTCTTTCATTGAATAGCCTTGTGCACCTGGTTTGCCCTTTAATATTGAAATATTCGCACATCTAATTTGTATCGGCTTATCATCATAAAAGACTTAAAAATATACAAAACTTCAGTAACTTTATACATTTTTTATTTCATAAAACACTTTTCTTGAACATCTATTTTTTATCGTAATCACTCTTAAAAGACCATATTTAATTTTCTTATTATGGTCATGTTCGCCAGAAAATCCTAATGATGCACGACTATAAAGTAGATATACAAATTTAGGAGTCAGTTAACGTACAATTGGCCTTAACGTACGCATTAGAAATCCGCACATTATAAACCTCAAAAACGAAAACCCGCATGTTATATTTATCAAACTCGGACTCGCATGGTCATAAACTCAGACACAAATTCGGACTCACAATTTGGTTTGGTTGTCCGCATGTTATATCTCAAAATCGCAAGGTCATAAACTCGGACTCGCAAGTTCGGATAGCCAAATTGTACAAAATCCGCATGTTATATACTAATCGCGTACGCATCATACGTTAAGGGATATTGTACAATACACTTTCTCTACAAATTTATTCTTTTATTTGGTATATGTAGATTATAATTTGCTATGAGACGCATACTTACACTAAACCAAAAAAAAATTAAACATTGTTACTTTTGTGATTTTGTCGTGGTAAAACCGTTAATGTGATTTTCGGGTTTTTTTCCCTTGTATTTCAGGTTTTTACCCAGCAAAATTAACCCGATAACTGACCCATTTAACGTTCAGGTATTCAGATCGGGTTTCGGGTAAAAATAACAGCCCTGGAAACTGTATTTGTAGACCTAAAATGAGGGGGCCAAACTGAAAGTGAAGAAGCCCAGATAAAAACCGAAATTGACTTGTTTGCAACAAGCCGAGGCATGTTTACGGTGGCTACAAAGTTACTCACACCTTCAAGACTATTCATTCCTCATAAAACCTTCAGTTTCTCCTCCTTCACCCTCATGGCCGCCGCCACTTTCTCCACCTCAGAAGCCCCTTTGAAAAGGAAGCTTTCTCCAACAAAGATTGGCACACACAATGGAAGCTTTCACTGTGACGAAACACTCGGCTGCTTCATGCTTCGCCTCACCAATAAGTATTCCGGAGCTGAAATCGTACGCACAAGAGACCCACAGGTTTTGCTCTTGCTCTTGCACACCAACTGTTTGTGTTAATGCCCAAGTGAAAGTTTTCTCTTTTCTTGATGGAAATTTGGCTATTGGGTTTCAGGTGTTGGAGACTCTTGATGCTGTGCTTGATGTGGGTGGAGTGTATGATCCTAGTCGAGATCGCTATGACCACCACCAGAAGGGTTTTGCTGAGGTTTTTGGTCATGGGTTTACCACTAAGCTTAGCAGTGCTGGTCTTATTTATAAGGTGTACTTTACATATCTGTTTCTCAAGTACAAGTTTAAATTTCTAGCTTTGTAGACTGAAAATTCTCTTATATATATATAACTTTTGTGTATACAATGTTAAGATCATGCTCATGGTTTATACTTGTTAGCTGTTAATGGGTATAGTAGAGTGGGTGAAGACACTGTTAAAGTCTCAAGATTTAGCATAATCAAGTTCAATCGTCTTACGCCCCGCTTGCGGTATGCGCATATAATGTACATATGTGTGGGCGCTCGGGGGCAAAAGTGAAAGTGCACTTATTTTAACGTTATTTTACTAATTTCGTGAAAATAATGTTAAAAGAGGGGGATGGTTAATCATGCATCATCTGGTGGCGTTGATAGCCGAAAGACAAGGGAGTACATGCACTAATTGGCCTTTGTCTTAATTGCCGAGTGTTATGTGCCTTATGTCCAAGGCTTGATGCAAAACTACCATCGAGCCGGGGGTCTCACTGGAAGCAGCCTCTTTATTCCTACGGGGTAGAGGTAAGGCTGTCTACATCTTACCCTCCTCAGACCCTACCTTAGCTTTGCTATTGGTGGGGTTTACTGAGTATGATGATGATGATGATGAAGTTCAATCGTCTGGATAGACTAAAATAGAATTGATTGCAATCTTATAAGTGGATCTCGTTTATGTAATTGTCTAATTACTTTATATAAAATTGTGTTATTGTGTATGGGTTGTATAGCATTTTTTTGCTTTAAGCAATCTAATAACCGGTTTTCTTTTATAGCATTTTGGTACAGAGATTATTGCAAAAGAGGTTCAGCTTGACGAAGGCCACCCGGACGTGCATAGGTTATATTTAGCTATTTACAAAAGCTTCATGGAGGTGATGCCTATATTAGTGTTATATTGTTATTCTTTTCTTAAAAACTTGATGGTTTTTTCCCTAAACAAATATACGGATACAGTATACCGATATGCAAATTATGAAGCACAAAAACCTTGAGCTGTTTAATTTATTTTCTGTCCATTTTTCACTTCGTATACAGTCTTAATTTAAAATCATGCCATGAAAACGCTGTATACTATGGCGCTTGTGTTATTACATTATTTTAGAAAGGCCATTACGGACTTTGCTTGGGATAATCGTATTTCTCAATAATCTCAATCGAATTTACATTGTATATATACATGCTTTAAGCCTATGACTTTATCTAGTGATGGGAAGTCTTGAAATAATGATAGATGTTTGTGCTGTTGCCTGTTGGTTATATGGGTTACTGATCTAAACCTGATTTATTAGTCTTTGTTTTCTTGTAAAATAGGCAATTGATGCAATTGACAATGGGATCAACCAATACGACACTGATCAACCTCCAAGATACGTGAACAATACACACTTGTCATCAAGAGTTGGAAAGTTCAATCTTGATTGGACTGATCCAGATCAATCGTCCGAGAAGGAAAACGAAGCCTTCCAACGAGCCATGGCTCTTGCTGGAACTGAGTTTCTAGACGTAAGTTTTAAACTTATTTATAGAAAAAAGAGTAAAATGTCATTTTTATCCCTGAGGTTTGGCAGGTTTTGCGACTTTCGTCCAAAGGTTTGTTTTTCCGCATCTGGATCCAAAAGGTCTGACATCTTGTGATTTTCGTCCAGCCCGTTAACTCCATCTATTTTTCTTCGTCAAGTCCGTGGCATTTCTGTCTTTTTTGCTCACTTAAAGGCAATTCGGTATTTTTTACTTTATGTAAAAAGACCAAATACCCCTGAAAAAGACCGAATTGTCCTTTAGGTCAACAAAAAGACGGAAATACCCCTGACTTAACGGAGAAAAATGGATGGAGTTAACGGGCTGGATGAAAATGGCAAGATTTTAAACCTTTTGGATCCAGATGCGGAAAAACAAACCTTTGGACGAAAGTCACAAAACTGGCCAAACCTCAGTCGAAGAACAGGGGAATACAAAAAAGTAATAAGAGAGGCGCACAGACGAATCAATCGTATCGGTCGTATTCTTGAATTTGGAATGAAAAGAGGAGTAATGCTTCCTAGTGACGGAATTGGCATTTTACTCTAGAAAAAATAAAGTTTTTCTGCTTGCTTAGTTTTGACTTTTGTGCACAGAGCGTTCGTTTTCATGTAAAATCATGGCTCCCAGCGCGCTCAATTGTCATGGCATGCCTTGCGGCAAGAACTGATATTGATCCTAGTGGAGAAATCATGGTTTTGGATAGATTTTGTCCTGTAAGTTTAGTAATTCGATAACTTGGTTGCTATACGTCAACTTTTATTGCTGCTTGCTAATGCTAAGCTAATGTGATTGTTATTTTCTTGTTAACAGTGGAAGCTTCACTTACATGAGCTTGAACAGGAGTTGAAGATAGAACCATCTATCAAATATGTTCTTTATGAGGTATCCATGGTTCTTTTTTCTGTAATTTCAATACAACTTTTAATGTTTTACCTATGAGGCTATGGAATGCTTTTTTATTATAATTTTTATATCTACAGGATGAAAGGAGCAAAGGCTGGCGGGTGCAGGCGGTAGCAAAATCCCCTGAGAGTTTTGAGAGCCGCAAGGCTCTTCCGTCTCAGTGGAGAGGGCTAAGAGATGATGAATTATCTAAAGAAACTGGGATCCCGGGGTGCGTTTTTGTGCATATGAGTGGCTTTATTGGCGGCAATCACACATATGAGGGTGCCCTTGCTATGGCTCGAGGTGGCTTAAAACTATAAGCAGGGCGGAGAAACTACAAAATGTTCCCAATTTTCTTATTTATGCACTAATGTGATTTCTCCATTTTTTTTGGAGTTTTCTAATTAAACATATCTGTTGGTTTTGGCAATCATCGTTCACAATTGTTGGGTAAACTATGATGCAACTAAGGGAAGAGTTAACTATTTTAAAGTTGTTTTAGTCAAGTTTTTATACCAGTATCATATGACACCGGTACACCCAACCTAAATCTGCGTGTGGCCCGAGTAGCATCTTTGAAACTCTCGTGTCTCTATGACCTCATTGCTGCTCATACTTCTGCGATCTGGACTCTTTGACACAATGTTACTAAGCTTTGGATCTCGGATCTCAGGACACACCATGTTCCCCAGAAAACGGTCAAAAAAGCAAACAGAGCCGGTGGTGGTTTTTCCCATACCAAGGTATCCGGTGCGTCAGGTAGAATCGGAAGATTGAAATTGCATCAGTTGTGGAGTTCACTGCATGCAAATGGGACTAGCGTTGTTCAAATAGACCGTAGCTTGGCTTCTCGAAAAATTTAGTCTTGGTTTCAAATTTGATTTTACGTTTGACTCGATATTCGAGCCAAGCTTGGGCATACTCTGCTTTGCTCGCGTACAGCCGATGACAGTCGATGAAAGTTTACAATACTTATACACTTACATATATATATATACTTCACAACATACAAAATGTAAATAATATTACCGTATACTACAAGGAAATTTATTTTTTCACATTATGAACATACTAAAATAATTCACCAATAGACAAGGGTTAATGGAAAATAAAATAAAAACTAAAAAAATTAGGTATATAGTTCAGGTAAACAGGTATGTGGTTTCGGGTAATCGGATCGGGTATCACCGAATCCCATACCCGGCCCAATACCCGTCAAGTATCGGGTATACCCGTCCCATTTGTGTTGGGTTTCGGGTATACCATCGAGTGAATAAAGTGTTGCAGAGATGATTTAACTAAAATGCAACTGTTAAAATCCATTCTTCTTCACGTATAAGAACACAACAATATTACATTTCAGGCATAATCTTAAGTTCTAGCAATGAAAGAAAAATCTAATCATACAAAAATGTTATTATCCGGTTGTCATCTCGACATCAAGATTCCTCGAATTCGATTCACCTGCTGCTGCTGCCGCATAGGTTGTTGACTCTGGAGGTCTAACATCAGAAAACTGGGCCGACATGGGCTGCGATTCACCTCTCGCAAACGGGCTTCTTGACTCCACTTCCATAGCAGCGGATCTAGGTGGAGACTGCGGTTGCACTTCAACCTCAGGGTAAGCCGCCTTAAACCTTGCCCTCAGTCCTTCATCCACTAATCGAGCCCCGTTTAATTGATTACCAAGTGACATCCACCTAACGCGTACATCATCAATCAATCAAGCTAAATGTATAAACTAATCACATTGTGAATACTTATATAAGCAATCATTAGGGCTGCAAATGGACCGAACGAACACGAACATTCGTTTGTTAAGGAAATGAACACGTTCGTGTTCGTTTGTTAATTTAGGCAACACACGTTGATGAACACAAACGGACACAAACTAATGTTCATGAACAAAATATATAATACACCGACACTTATTAAATATTTTATTTGTCGGAATTTTGAAGTATTTAATTAAAATATAAAAACTAAAAAATAATAAACTATCGAACACAATAAAACATAAGCGAACATGTTACTAAACGTTCACGAACATAAATGAACAAACGCTGCCTATGTTCATGTTTGTTCATTTACTTAAACGAACGAAAATTCTTGTTCGTGTTCGTTTGTTTAATAACCGAACGAACACAAAAGAACTTCCCGCCGAACGGTTCATGAACTGTTTGCAGCCCTAGCAATCAACATTCAGAATCTTACCCTGCATGCGTGTTGTGCATCCGAGCAAACAATTCAAGTTTTCGTGTCCTTGGGCTGATTCTCTCCAACAAAGGGTACATCTGAATCATATATTTTCACGCTTAAAGATAAACAATATCAACAAAATCAAACAGAACATCTAGCTTACGAGTAAAGATGTAAATTAACCTCGTCTGGTTTACGGCTGGTTTCTCGAACCTCAGCAACAATGACATCAGTATCAATATTCCTGTTGACAATCGGATCGCCTTTGATGCCAACGAGGCAATGTTCCTTGCTATGATTGAGCCAATGGCCTGTGCGTCCTGTTCGTATAATCCTCTGAAGTTGATTCGTTTTCACCCATATAATCTCCTCAACACGCTTGTATCCCCACAGTTCCAAACTGCAAATCGGTAATATTAAAATCATAACTTCGGAAGACCATATTAATTAAACTTACGTACCATTCGCGTCCAAGTTCCATTGCTCTTCCAGTTACCCAAAGGAAAATAAGACCATCAGTCTGCAGTGCTTGAATATTGAGGTTTCTCATTTCATCATCAGCCATGGTACCATACGGCAACTCCATATGAATATCCCATGGTGGGTCCGCCATTATCACTCCATACTGTCCTAAAATATCCATTCTGAAATTACGAATGTCGCAATTAATCCACTGTGATTCACCAAGCTCCACTTCTGAACAATATTCAGCGCGTTGAGGCTTCAATGGCTTTGAAGGAGCGGGGACACCCATCATCATGTGTGGAACATCTGGCGTCGAATCCAATTCATAATGCACATACTTGCAAGTCTAACATACAAATAAAAAAATCAGATTAATTTGAACATCTTCAAGTAAAGAAAAACAGATTAATTCATGATAATTTTACCTTCATGTGACGACAAGTATCGAGAAAGGAACAGTCACCGAGGTTCATATCAGTGTGCGCAGCAATTATACGTCGGAAATGAACCTTTTCACAGGATATAAAGGAGCCCGTTTGACGTCTGCAATCTTCTTTTGTCAAAGCGGTACAGTATTCCTTAACTTGAGAACCACCTTTACTTTTGAACTGAAATGATCATATACAGTACCATAGTTGTTAATGGCGAATAGCGACAAGGTATCTATATGTTACATTGAGAATAGCGATAAATAGCAGACGCTATTTTAAAAATAGCGACGCACTAGAATTTTTTTTAAATTCTTTTTATATGTATGTTATATCAAAATACCATGGTTTATACGCTATTTTACATGTATATTTAACAAAACCTAAAATCCAGCTACTTTATAGCTATTTATATTTAAAAAAAAAATTAAAGGCCGCTATCTATCGCTACAGACCATATAGCGAGCATGGACCTGTACGCCACGCTATTTGCTATAACGACTGTAGCGATCGCTATTATCAACTATAATCATCACTATCATAACAAATTTACTTTTATATTGAAATGATCATAATCAAAGCATTATCATCACTATCATATCAAACAATAAGCGATCGATTAAACACAAACCTTTGCAGCAACCGCAGTTTCCCGTGCAGTAGGTCTATGAATAAGGTCCAACAACTCTTCACCCGTTTTCGACTTCTGCATCTCCTTAAACGACTTCTTATTAAGCAACGCTTCAAGATCCTTAAGATCATCCTCCTCTGACCGAGGCGGCTTCGAATTCATCCCACCACCACCACCGCCACTCCCGCCCATAGGCGAATACATCCCCATCCCCATCGGCCTATGCATCGCACTAACCGCCATCCCTCTCGGCCTACCCATCACACCTCTCTGCCCCATCATCTGTCCCCCAAAACTTTGCGCATTCGCGTTATTTAAATTATTCGAATTCGATTCGTTGTGTTTATTTTCGGGTAACTCTTTAACTAACTTAACTCTATCAATCCCCTTAACCAAAACCCTAACTTTCGCATTAACCTTAACCTCTTCCAACTGAACCCCACCATTATCCTCCACCATCAACCTCAACGCCGTCTCCACCGCCGCCAACGAATCCCCACCGGCCACCTCCTTCAACGCCGCCTTCTCCGCCGCCGTAACCGACTGAAACCCCTCACTCTCCAACTTCCCCACCAGATCCACCGAATCAATCTCCGTAAACGGCACTCTCTCCAGCAAACAAACCGCCACCATTGCCCTAACCGTAGACAACCCACTAACAGTTTCTGTTAAAGGGTCTTCTGTTAAGGGTTCTGGGTGTAAGAGTTTGGTGATTTTGAGTGAGGGGGTGATGGGGGGTGGTTGGATACGGCGTTTGGAGGTGGGGTTAGGGGTGGGGAGGGGGTGGGGGAGAGGGGTGAAGGGGCGGCCATTGAAGGAGGAGATGACCTTCAGGTGGAGGTTGAGGGAAGAGGTGATGTCGGGGACGGTGTATTGGAGGGTGGAGATGAGTTCGAGCTGGGAATGGTGGAGGGTTTGGATCCGAGAGGAGATTTGGTGGGTGATTTCTTTGATGTTTGTGGTTTCGTCACTGGTTTCTGATTGAGATTGAGTCTCCATGGTTGGTTTGTTTGTTTGAAGCAGAGGAATTGGACCAAAATTAAGGTTTTATAATGAGGTGTTCAATTGTTCAACTTTTTTTTTAACGAAAATTTGGATCACTAACCGACCACTCGAGTATTATTGTACCGCTAGCAGAATCCCCTAATCATCATATCAATCATCACTAGGCAATAATGCATATACACCAGTTCAGAAAGAAACTCAATAAGTTTGGAAAAACCCCATTATGGGAATCGAACCCAGAACCTAATAGTTCATAAGTTTTATCCCACCCCCAACAAGATGTCACTAGGCTATAATGCTCGGTTTCGCTCGAATTATTTTTATTAATAATTAATATATATATATATATAGAGAGAAAGTATAATGTACAAAATGGCTTAACCTACATTAACATACGCGACAGAATTTATAACGTGCGTAATTATTTTTTTCACCGTTATAACGTGCGTGATTATCACCTCCATGCGTGATTATCACCTCCCATGCGTGATTATCACCCAAAAACTGCTCCCATGCGTTATTAGGGCTCCCATGCGTGATTATTGCCCAGATCTGATGGTTGAGCGCGTCGCGTACGTGAAGTAGGATAAGGACTTTTGTATGTTAACCTTTCCCTATATATATATATATATTATAGATTAAAAACCCAAATAAATATAATAGCCCAAAAAAACTAAAAGCCCAAATAACATTCAACCCAACCCAACTTAATCTTTACTATATAAATCTAGTATCTAACAACACTAAATCTATTAATTACCGGAAAAATTACAAGTTTTGTCCTTTATCTTTAGGGTACTTTACAGGCGGTGTCCGTTTTTTCAAATGTTGACAGGCGGTGTCCTTTAGTAGGTATTTTGTTACAAGTTTTGTCCTTTCCACCCAACCTGGTTAAAAAACTCAGTTAATTTGTGGCACATGATAAGCACATGAGGGTAATTATGTCTTTTTACATATTTAAAGGACAAAAGTTGTAATTTATCCTTATATAAAACCTTTTTAATTGTTCACCCCTTCCCACCCCACTATTATTTCTCTCTCTAAAAACCAGACACCTCTCTCTCTCTCTCTAAAAACCCACCGCCAGTCCACCCATTCCGGCCACCACAACTGCACATCATTTCGGCAACCACAACAACACAATCATTCCGGCCATGTCTTCTTCATCGCAGATCGGAACAATGGCGTGGTTAGGGTTGGGGGTTTTCTGCAAATCTGAGCGGTAATGGTGGAGTGGGTGTTTGGATGATGGTGGTGGTGGGGGCTGTGCAATGGTGGTGGTGGATGGTGGATGTATCTGTGGTGGTGTTAGCGGCAAGGACAAAGTTAGGGTTCCGATGGGGTTTCAATCGCTACTGTTTGAAGGTGTCGGTCGGACTGTAAATCCGGTGAACGGTGCCGTCCGGCAGTGTTTGGTATGTAAGTTCGGATTTTGGAATGCAGGATGGAATGAAAAAGCACCTGTTTGTTACTTGCTAATGTTTGTCTCGTTGAAATAGAACAGACTACAAAATTATCAGTTCAGTTTGGTTTTATCTAAAATTTTAGATTAGTTGGGTTCTTGCTGATATGTCTGGTAATAGTACCCTAAATACTAAAGAAGTTAAATTTACTTTCATAGTATGAGTACAAAATTTGAGAATAATTTGTTAAATAATACTCTCAAAAACTAGTAACACATGAAAGAATACTTTTGTTTAAAGGGAATTTTATAAAAGATGAATTATGATATAATTTTTGCTAATGGCTATAGATGTTGATTTCTCATCTGGATATACGACACAAAACCTATATGAGAGTTCTTGTTTTCTTTGTTTAACTTTTGATACCCCAGATTAAAATTAACCCTGAAAGCTCCATTTTTCTTGTTCAGGTTGTTATTTCTTCTTCGTTGTTGGTTCCTCACAATGTACAAGGCTTTTGTTATAAGTTGCTTTCATAGATGCTTCACAAACGTGATCAAACACTTGCTTCTTAAAGGCTACCATATCCCTGTTTTTGTTTTATCTGTCATAAGCTACCTCATTCAGCAGCTGTGGTCGGACTATAAATCCGGTGAACGGTGCCGTCGGAATGCCATGGACCGGGAACTGGCACGTGTGCCAGGCGTTAGTGGATATGCATGTTTGCTAATCGGTATGACACACATGAATTGAGGAGATTTGGGGATGAATTGAGGAGGTGGTGGCGAAGACGGTGGTGGCGGCGGCGGCATATGGTGGTGTTGATGAAGACGGTGGTGGTGGTGGCAACATATGGTGGTGGTGGTAGGTGAACTGGTGGTGGTGACAACTTTTGTCCTTTAAATATGTAAAAAGACATAATTACCCTCATGTGCTTATCATGTGCCACAAATTAACTGAGTTTTTTAACCAGGTTGGGTGGAAAGGACAAAACTTGTAACAAAATACCTACTAAAGGACACCGCCTGTCAACATTTGAAAAAAAGGACACCGCCTGTAAAGTACTCTAAAGATAAAGGACAAAACTTGTAATTTTTCCATTAATTACCTAATCAGTCGTATATTCAATCGTCGCTCTCTAATCTCCCTAATCAGTCTCCACTCTCCACAGTCACAATCTCCGTCTCTCCGACTCTCTAATCTCCGAGACTCCGACACACATATCGCCGCCCGCTGTCTCTAGTCTCCGAGACTCCGACACATCGTCTGCAAGTCTGCAACATATCGCCGCTCCTGCAACATCGTCTGCAAGTCGGCAACATATCGGACGGTCTTCAATCTGCAACAAGTGAGTCTAATGACTAATCTGTTGTTTTTTTTAAATCGTTTCTGTATGTTAAATCTGCTTCTGTATGTTATGTATTTTAAATCGTTTTTTTTAAATCGTTTCTGTATGTTATGTTTCTGTATGTTCGGCAACAGTTCTTTGGAGTTCGGACAGTTCTTCTGATGTGCATGTACATTTTGTAGATGTTCAGGGTTTGTACAAAGGGAAACCCATTTTGTAAATTCTTCCGATCACTACCGTGGCTTCCGAATCAGCCTTTAGTGTTGGGGGGCGTATATTGGATGACTACCGAAGCTCTCTTTCAAAGGATATGGTGGAACTTCTTGTTTGTGGAAGTGATTGGTTAAAGGCGAGCTCAAAAACAACCTTAAAAACATTGAAAGTAAGCTTTTATTACATTTATAATCTACTTATACTTTTGTAGTTTATGCATTAACATTTGTATTTTGTTTTTTTTTAATGTGTAGAAAGCTGCAAAAGATGAAGAAAAATTGGAAATTGATGTGTTGACTCCAGATGGGTCTGATAATAAGTGAAAGGTATTTTTATAATTGACAAAACCTAAAAGTTGTTTTGTAATGTGTAGAACTTAATGGTTTTGTTTAATGCTTGTGTTTATAGGTTATATGTTGATTTGAAGTTGAATTTTGTGGATGAAGATGAACAAGCTTAAAGAAGAAGTTTATGGCTTTTGAACTAAATGACAATTTGTATTCGCACTTTATTTTGTGTTTTTTATGTATTCGCACTTTATTTTGTGTTGCTTTTGTATTCGCACTTTAAGTTAGAATTTGTTTTTGTTGAACGAAGCCTTATTATTCAATCAAGAGAAAACGATCCGCTCGCTTTTTTTTAGGATTTGATAAAAACCGAGCGAAACCGAGCCGATCGATTCAAATTCAATCCGAGCATGAGCATCACTTTTGCGATCGGTTTTACAAATTTGATCCGCTCGGATCGGATCGGTTGTAATTCAATCCGAGCATGAGCAGACCCTCGATCGGATCGGATCAGATCGTGAACACCCCTAGTTAATAAGTTCGGTTAATAAACAAATCAAACAAGGACTACATTTTTGCTTAGAAAAACATGTAATGGAGGTATAAATACATGAAATGAAAGTATACAACATAAACGGAGGTATAAAAATTATAAATATATGAAAATATCAATGGTTCGATTCGGCTCGGTTAATTTCGGTTAACCGATAACCGACTTTCGGTTAATTTCGGTCCGGTTTCATCGGTTTTCGTTTAACAGTTCGGTTATTGCTCACCCCTAAGGTAGCGTTTGGTATGCAGGAATGAGAGGTGGAATGGAATGGACCATTGAGAGGGAATGGAGAAAAGAGTGTTTGGTTGGTCGATGGAATGGAATCGCCCATTCCATAATGCATTCCATTCCTTCAAAATCATTCCATCCCTCCCCCCTGTTTTTTTTCCATTCCATTCCCTCTTCACCCTTCATTAACAACACCACAACCTACTACCGTTGCCACCACCCACCACCACTGTCAACCGCCGCCGTCACCCACCTTCGTTGCCACCCGCCACCGCCGTCACCCGCCACTGTCGTTGTCTCCACCACCTCCATCTCCGCCACCACCGTCGCCGTTGCCCCCTCCGATCACCGCCACCACCCACCTCTGATCATCCACGCCACCATTGTCGCTGCCACCTCCGATCACCGCCGTCGTCACCACCCACCTCCGCCATCGCTATCAACCACCACCACCCACCGCCACCGTCGCAACCGCTACCACCTCTGACCACCACTGGCACCCACCTTCGCCGTCACCCACCACCACCGCTGTCATCACCCGTCGCCGTCTCCAATCGCCGCCGTCTCCACCCACCACCGCCGTCGCCACTACAACTGCCACCTATCACCACCCACCATCGCCGCCCATCATTGACCACCACCATCCGATTTTATTTCTTTATCTTTCTCGCATACCAAACAACAAAAAGTAATGGTTCATTTCATTCTCACATGGTAACCAAACAAGACATGGAATGATAATGATCAATTCCATTACCTCATCCATTCCATTACCTCGTCCATTCCATTCACCCGTCCATTCCATTACCCCATACCAATAGTTACTTTAAAAAACGCTCAGAACTATAAGCGCGGTTGATTTCGGCTTTATTAATCAAGATTTGGATTCTTGTTTCTCATTGTTCTAGATGGTTTGAAGGTTATTGGGTCGGGTAAGAAGCCCATTTATAGGTGAGTCCAGAGATAGCCCATTTGGAAAATTTTGATAAAAGTGCATCAACAAGCTTGTTCACTCGTTGCACGCTCGTGACGAACCCTAGTTTAGGCTTTCTGATTAACAATAACTAATACGAGACAAATACATTAACTTAGGTCATTTGTCCGATTTTAAACCGAACATTTCAATTTTTATTTATGGCAACTCGTACATGTTAGATACTCAAACTTGTTAGGCCGCATGGTTTGGAATAAAGCCTTTATGGGTTTTTTCGCCATGTAAGTTGGGAGCTTTTTTTTAACTTGCACGGTGTTGAATAAAGACTCTTCTAACTACATAGAAAAGAAAATAAAAAAAGGAAATCTGATTGGTGATATGCAAGTTGGCCCTCAAATCATCCCTTTAACGCTCTTTATGTACATGGCGATGAAGTCCATGGCGTCCTCCTTTGGAGGTAGGGGGTGGTGTGTTGGGCGCATATGTTGGTGTGGAGGTGGGTTAGCGTGACAATAAGATGTTGGTATCTTTAAAAAAATTATTAATTCTCTAAGTTGACAGTTACATGTCGGTCTACTTTTCGAGTCGGGAAATTAGAAAAACAACATACTCACTACTTAGACTACACGGTGTTGGGGGGGGGGGGGGGGGGGGGCTTGAAGGAAGGACGTGGAGCGACATGTGGCAACCACATCAGCATAGTGGCGTGGAGAAAAAAGCACTGGGTAGGAAAGTGGCGTGGAAGAGAATAAAAAAATAAAAAAAGAAAATAAACATCAACCAATCAAAACAAACCTAAACTACACCCACCAATCAAGAGCCTCCACCTCACCCACATATTTGCCCCCACGCCGGTGGAAATCCTCAAGCCCCAAGGACAACCCCGTGTTTCCACGCCCATATCGTTTGGTCTTAGAACAATCATTTACACTTGAGGCCGACATGATCTCTCTACTGCCACTACACTTTGTTCACCACTCAACTTAAGTTCAAGATAACATATGTATGCATAAATCATAATAAAGATAAATGTTTCACAACTAATGTACATTTTATTCAACAAAATAATGTGAGGTTTAAGAACCAATTTAAATAAAAGGATATTAATTATCTTATAATATACAACAATGATGCTATTGAGCAAACAAATAAAATGCCAGATATGTAAACATTTAATTCAAATGAATACATCATTTGATTTGGCTTAAAATGACAAAGCAGGACAACCCTCCACAAAAACATCTGGGGCAGTAGGACAAGAAGCATAAGGGCAACCATCAAGATTATTCCCCCACCAATCCAAACCAATTTCCTCCAACCCCAAACAAAGGTACAACAACACACCCATAAACGCCAACCCCGCATCCAACGCCCCCGACAACACATAATTATGCCTTTGCCATAAATCGGGCCTATATCGAAACATCACGAACCCTGATAAAAACCCAACAAGTATCCAAGCCGTGTAGTTCACGGCTGTAGCTGGTGGCATACTCCCCGTGGCACCAATCAACACTGGCATGTTTATCAGTGTGATCCAGTGTTGGTTTGGAAAAGCCCTGTGGGCTAACCAAACCAACACTGGAGCTATTGCTCCAAGAAGAAAAGCCCAATTGACCATAGTGTAGGTTCCTTGGTCTCCAAAGATCTTCCTAGGCCCAATCAAACCCCATATAACCGATGCATCATAGAACACATGGTCACCAGGGCATGTCCAGACATCTGACGACGAGTCACATATGTCTGGGATCGTCTCCATTAACCACCACGCGGTGCATAAGTACACTACAGCCGCGATTAAGGTTCCAACAATTTGTGCCATGAACATTGATCTAGGTGGGATCTTCATGTAGTGCCCGAGTTTAAAGTCTTGAAGGAAAGTCACTGCTTGTGTCATGCTAATGTAACCATACACCTTGAAGCACATATTAGCAACTGGATATCCGGGATATATGTATCCGATTATATACTCGGTGATAATGTTTAAGCCTGGAGCCTGGTTAGTGATGGCGGTGAGAATGCCAATGGGGAGAGTGAAGAAAATGGCAATCGCGCATGCTAAAATAACACCCCACCATGGTAACTGAAGCTGCTCGTTGTAATACTCACACGCGAATATAGTGAGCGTGATGTTTACAACGAGTATACACCAAAACCACCATTCGGGAACTTGCTTGTACTTGCTCATTAATCTTGTGTGTATGTCCACTTTCTTCTCTTTGAAACTCGATTTGCTTTGCTCCCATATCTCACTATACACAAATCAATTAAAACATTCAATCTTGCCATCAGAATGTTCATAGAATAATGTACTAGTTCACTAGTTTTAGTTCTATATTTCTAACTTTTTCAGGTAATAAAATTTTATAAAATTAAAGAGTAAATTACGATTTTGGCCCCTATGGTGATATCACTTATACCCTTTTAGCCCAAAAAAGGTTTTTTTAATATCTGAGCCCCCAACGTCTTTTTTTCTAACCATTTTGGCCCCTAAAGTCTTTTTTACCAACCCTTTTGGCCCCTAATATTTAATGGATGAGGTTAGTGTTAGGGGCCAAAAGGGTTAGAAAAAAGACGTTAGGGGCTTAGATGTTAAAAAATTCTTTTTTGGGCTAAAAGGGTAAACGTGATATAACCACAGGGGCCAAAATCGTAATTTACTCAAAATTAAAACAGTAAGAAATGTATTTGAGAATGCCAACATTTAATTTTTTAAACTAACAGTTATGTACTTGATACCCAAGAGGCATTAGGCCGGGGTATAGAGGTGGGTAAAAAAACCGCTTAATTAACCGGTATAACATTTTCCTGTTAGTGGTTAATTTTAACCACCTGTAACAAACGGTTATAAATATTTAGTATATAAACTGGTTATTAACCGGAAAAAAAAAACCAAAAAATAAAAAAAGGCAAAAAACGGTTATTAACTGAAAATAAACGGTTAATTAAAACTGGTTAAAGTAACTAACTGGACCAGTTAAAAAAATAACCGGTTAAAGTAAAAAAGTCAAATTAACCGGTATAACCGGTAAACCGAACCGGTTATTGAAATTAACCAGTTTGTGCACCTCTAGCAGGGTATAGGACACGTTTTATAATTGTGTCCAAAACTGGGCTTACGAATACCCGGCCCATTACCATCCTAATCAAAATGCTCATATGTCACTACTCATTAGTCTTGTTTGGAGCTTAATTACTTACCTTCCATGGAAGAGAAACACATGAACAACCATGGACGAGAGAGCAGCAAAGCCGACGCCATAAGTCATGGCGAAAAACGTACTAAGATAAAGTGGGCCTTCTTTTTGATACGCGTCATTATCAAAATGAAAATTCGAATCGATGATGGTTGTGATGTTGTATTCTTGACCGTTGGCGGTGAATAGGCCATCGGAAAAGAAGGGGAAGTTTTTGGCATTGTAGACATTGAACCAGTAAGCAAGGGGAGTGATGACATACATAACCAAGAAAAAGCCAGCAGCAACATTGGCTGTGGCAAACCATGGGCTTGCTAATGGGCTTCCAAGGTATGCAGAGATACTGGACCAGTCAAGCCCAATAGCACCTATACCAAGCCCATGAAGTCCAGAACCGATTTGTTGGGCCATGATTGATGAAGGGAAGATCCAGCAGACCCATGAGAGAGATGTTAGCATTTGGAAAAGGTACCCAGGGAAAATGTAGTATGCAAAGCTACAAATGAATGCAATTAGGAAGAATTGGGTACGTGTCAACCCCCCTTTGGGCCGTTTTTCTTGCTCATGCAAAGCCCTGTAAAAAATATATATATATAGTTAAGTTCATATTATTTACCAAGTTATATAAATATATATAGGGTGGGGTTCTACAGTGAACACCAGTGTATTTGTGAACTGAGTGAACAAATCTTAGCCATTGATTTACATTATCAAATCATAAAATATATTAGTGTATTTTCATCATCAAATCATGGCCGTTGATTTACACTTGTGTAATAATCAAGGGCTAGGATTAGTTCACACAATTCACTGTCAATGGGGTTGTTCACAAATGAACCTAACCCTATATATATATATATATTAATTTGAATGACAAATGAGATATTTATCCTTTGAAAAGGATTGGATCTCAATTCTCATCTTTCATATAAAAGGTTTTGATTAAATGGTTCCAGCCTTTTTGGGGCCTACAGGATGTTACATAAATCATAAGCTTGCTTGCCATCATACGCCATATGTCTTATTCAAGACATTTCGTAGGTCCTTTACTTTTAAGTTTTGTCCATTTCCAGAACTTGGTTTTTCAAAGTTTTCAAGAATAAGTTTTGAATAATTCAATAAATAATTAATGTGGTGGTTGGTATAGAAATAAAATCTCTATAGTATTTTTGATAAGATATTTTGTGTTTAACATTAACTTTCGTCAATAATTCTGTTAACTTTTTTAAAATAACACTATTATACTTTTTAGTTAATTCATGTATGTCTTTTGTAGCCATATTACCAAAGGAAATAATTATTAGTTTATTACTAAGAGAAAGTTATTATTCTTGTTTTTACTAAAAGGGCAAAGTTGTCATGTTGGAAAAAGTTCAAGAACCTTTAACAAAATTTAGTGTTAAACCCCAAAGATAATACAAAATACCAACTACATATAATAATAATAATAATAATAATAATAATAATAATAATAATAATAATAATAAATACCTTAAAATAGCAACCTTATAAACTAAACCTAAAATGTGTTACTTTTTACAAACTATAAGGACTATTAATGTAAATAAGAAATAATAAGTCCTTAAACTATATTAATGTTTTTAATATATTATATTTTACATCGTGATCCAAGGAAGTAGCGTTAAAAATGATCTAGAATCTCTTATCTAATGTCAACTCATTGGTTGCTATACATTTCTTACTTTTAAAGCAACAAAAATATTATAATTTTCTAATAGTGAGTTTTATTCATCACACATATTACTCACTTACTTGCACATCAATAATTTGACTCATTATTATACTTTTTAGTTAATTTATATGTGTCTTTTGTAGCCATATCATGATTATTTTAGTTATAACTATATATTCACCAAAGGAAATAACTATTAATTTATTACTAAGAGAGCTATTATTCTTGTTTAACTAAAAGGGCAAAGTTGTCATGTTCTAAAAAGTTCAGGAACCTTTAACAAAATTTAGTGTTAAAATCAAAGATAAAGACAGGGTATTAACATAGTTAGTCCCCGTGGTTTGCACAAAATAACCTACTTAGGTACTAATAGAATGTGATTTTAAACCTACAAATAACGTTAATACCTCCAAACGTTACAAAATGAAAAGTTAATACCCTCTAATGTGATTTTAAACTATTAGTACCTAAGTATGTTATTTTGTGCAAACCACAAGGACTAATTATGTAATTAACTCAAACATTAATATAGTTTAAGGACTTATTATTTCGTATTTACATTAATAGTCCTTATAGTTTGTAAAATGTAACACACCTTTAGTTTAGTTTAGAGCAAATTACGTTTTTGACCCCTGTGGTTATAACCTTAAACAAGCAACCTTATAAACTAAAGAGTAAATTACGTTTTTGGCCCCTGTGGTTATATCACTTTTACTATATTAGCCTAAAATAAGAATTTTAACATATCTGCCCCCATGGTCTCTATAACTAACCATTTTGGCCCCTAAGTCTAGAGATCTTGGGGGCCAAAATGATTAGTTAAAGAGACCATTGGGGCTAAAATGGTTAGACTTAGGGGCCAAAATGGTTAATTATAAAGACCATGAGGGCAGATATGTTAAAAATTCTTATTTTGGGCTAATATAGTAAAAGTGATATAACCACAGGGGTCAAAAACGTAATTTGCTCTAAACTAAACTCAAGGTGTGTTACATTTTACAAACTATAAGGACTATTAATGTAAATACGAAATAATAAGTCCTTAAACTATATTAATGTTTGAGTTAATTACATAATTAGTCCTTGTGGTTTGCACAAAATAACATACTTAGGTACTAATAGTTTAAAATCACATTAGAGGGTATTAACTTTTCATTTTGTAACGTTTGGAGGTATTAACGTTATTTGTAGGTTTAAAATCACATTCTATTAGTACCTAAGTAGGTTATTTTGTGCAAACCACGGGGACTAACTATGTTAATACCCTAGAAGTTAATACCTCCAAATGTTACAAAAAGAAAAGTTAATACCCTAGAAGGTGATTTTAAACTATTAGTACCTAAGTATGTTATTTTGTGCAAACCACAGGGACTAACTATGTAATTAACTCTTAATGTTTTTAATATATTATATTTTACATCGTGATCCAAGGAAGTAGCGTTAAAAATGATCTAGAATCTCTTATCTAATGTCAACTCAGTGGTACTCTATATTTCTTACTTTTAAAGCAACAAAAATATTAAAATTTTCTAATCGTGAGTTTTACTCATCACACATGTTACTTACTTGCACATCAAAAATTTGACTCATTATTTTGGTCTGAAAAAGAGAAAAAACAATTAATAGAAAACATTAAAGGTAAAATCATTTCATAAGAGATAATTAGTGCCATTTACTTTAAAGAAAGTACAAATAAAGTTTATAACAAAATCATTAAATGAGGTTAAATAAAATTTTTTTTAACGGCCAACTAAATCATTGAATAAGCGTGGTGAAGCTTGACCCGAATAACGGGGCGGAGGGTCAAAAACATATATACCTAAAAATTTCTATAGAACCGGGAGGTCGAAAATGTATATAC
The DNA here is from genome assembly GCA_030545235.1 of Helianthus tuberosus. NCBI lineage: Eukaryota > Viridiplantae > Streptophyta > Magnoliopsida > Asterales > Asteraceae > Helianthus > Helianthus tuberosus. The sequence continues at coordinate 179,459,558 of CM060420.1, forward strand.
TCAAAAATTTCTATACGAAAACTAGATATATAACACTAATGAGCGAAAAGTTCGGGGGGTCGGGCGCCCCTCCCCGCCACTTCTATACTTCGCCCCTGCCCTCAATCGAGCAAATGCATCCTCTTCTCCATAACGGTCAGAGTTGAATACATATCCGAGCCACTAAGCCACCAGTTCTGGGGAAAACCCGTCCGCCCAAAGGCCCACTGCGGTAAAACCCGGTTTGGCTCGGTTTCGAACTGGCAACCTCCAGAGAGGCCTAGTTCTAAACTTCATTGTCACCACCAATGTCCTTCAAAGTAAAGCTAGTGAGAGTTGAATTTGGGACTTTAAGGAGAGAAACCAAATAACTAATCACTAGACCAACTTGTCAGGACAATTGAGGTTAAATAATGACCGTTTCTTTTACATAATTTCAATTAATTTTTTTTTAATTTGGGTAGTTACCTGAACAAAGAAACTTGGACCAGATTAGAAGGCCACCACATCTCAGCTGGCTCCACCAGATACCTTCTGAATATTCCTGCCCATCCAAATCCTAGCACCTAACCACCGTTAACTACCGTTAGCCACCGTTAGCCACCACCAAACTACATACCAATATCTATGTTATCCTAAACAAGGGTCACGCTAAACGCACCCAGTATAATATAAGAGGTACGTTTAACACAACCCATACATACGTACCTGAGTGGTGAGCACAACGATGAGCGACACAAAAAAAGTCATATGTTGTTTGTAAAAAATCTTCACACCCGTAACGACATGAATCGCATAAACAGTACCCGCCCCAGAATTCGCAAATATCGTGATCAACACATGTTCCTTAACGTTAAACGGGCCCGGGTTCATGGTGAACTCCCAACGTGACCCTTTAAAAAACACGCGGTCCGTAATCTTGGCAGCCATGAGCTGGCCAAGAGGTACCACCGCGATCTGAGCAGAGATCGCGGTGATACTAAGTGGCTCGGTTCTGTACCAAAAGAATTGGTTCAGAAACGACAAGAGCACGCAAGAAAGCGTGCCCAGAACCCACATTCGGAAGGTGAGAACAGGAAGTGATGCGTCATCAGTTGTGGGCACGGTCAACGCCACCTGCTTGATTGGAGAATTCTCTTCTTCCTCCTCGTGTTTAACCGCCGATGCCGACGAAGACGACGGAAGAACGTCGTCTTCGTCGGTATAGGCAGGTTGTATGAGTGGAGATCGGATTTCATTGTAGGAATTGTCTTCCATTTGTGTGTGTGTGAGATGTGTTTGAAAGTTGGGTTATAGGCTATAGATATTTGGTTGGTTTCTAATATTGATACGTCAGATTTTTTGGAATCCAATTAATTAGAAAAGAATACAATTTATTATTTAATAAATTATTAAACGTGGATGCATACAAAGAAGTTTGGAATTTTGTTTTTATATGTTTTTCTAACGGCAAATTTGGATCAGTAACGGATTACTGGAGTATCATCATGCAACAAGCGGAACAATTCGATCATATCCATCTCCACTAGCATCAATTCAAAGGAAACCTAATAAATATTGTTTAGAGTTATATGTCACGTTAGCAATTTACATGTTTCAGTTCTATAATTTGTCCGGTAAGAAAGTTTCACTTCAATAATAACGGTATTATTAACCTACACATTTGTTTAACATCCAACAAAGCCCGGTCATCAGGGTATACCAGTGTTGTAAGAATCGCTAGGCGCTAGCCGGTCGGTGGGCTACTGGCTAGCGATTAATTGGGATTAACAGGGATTAATTGGAATTAATTAAATCGGGATTTTTATATGTAATTTTTAGTTATATGTATACTCATACATTTTTATATGTAGTTTTTAAAGTAGACATGTTTTAATCCCTCATTTACCCATTTTTAACGTAATTCACAAGAATTTATAAAGTTTGGTCGAAATTTGGCTAGAATAGGACCGCCATTGACCGCCTAGCGATTCATCAGTCATTAGTTGGTGAACCTCTGATTAATAATTAATCTGTGACTAATTTGAGACTAGTTACAACCATGAGGTATACCCGTAGGCAAAAGGTCACTCACGCCCGCGATCGCAGACAACACTTGTGACCCGGCGCGTCACCAATTCGATGAAAATCACACCGCCTGAAGGTCTAGTATGGTAAAACCCCTGGCTCACGCATGATATTTTGTCACGAACGAGACTCTAACCACTAACCAACGACCTCCCATAAAAAGGTCATCTGGATAGCGCTGGAGCACTGCCCCTTTGGTTATTATGCTACAAGCCTACGAATAAATACTTGTTCACAATACAAAATTAAGTTAAGTATATTTTGATATAGTTTAGACCTGTTACATTCTGAAAAGTGTCATCATCAATCATTTTGTGGGGATTGAGAAGGTTACAAGATATCCAAAATTTTCACATGAAACGTGTTTAACCATCTTTTGCATAAAAGTCTTAAATAAATTCAGAAAACACATGTTGGTGAGGAAATGTCCGTATTTTCCATTTCTGTTATTCAATGAAAAAATGTCTTCTTTTTTGGTGTGGACAATTACGTACCTAACTCGTTAAAGAATCAACTACTCATTGCATTTTTTGGTGTTGTGCCAAGAAAAGAAAAAAACAAAACAAACTAGAATAAGTTTAACCTTTTATTTTATTAATTGCAAAGGAAAGTCCACATTAATTGAATCTTGAATCTCAACGACTATAGTCAGTCCAACAATCTATATGATTAAACGAATATGAAAATATAATCATATTTTCCAAAATGATCATCCTAAGAGCACCACTTTCTCGTCTAGATCCGAGTTGGCTGCCGGTGTTAAGTTGGCTGCAGGGTCGGACCTACCCGCACCCCTTGAAAAAAAATAGATATTTTAGGCAAAAAATCCGACAGCACCCCTTGAAAATATTGATGAACACAATATTCGCACCCTCAGGAAATAATTTCTGGGTCCGCCACTTGTTGGCTGCAAAGTGTAACGAGAGGAGGGAAGTCCGGACCACGAGACGGATATGTGAGGGGAGAAATGAGAGAAGAAAGGGAGGGAAAGAGAGGAGAGAATGGTGGTGATGAGTTGGCTGGTTTGAAATTCCCATGGTGGGTGCTCTAAGACTATGGGGGTATGGGGCTTGGGTTGGGGCGTGGGTTGGGAGAAAACGCCCAAGCCACCACCCCGGGTGGGCTTGGGTTGGGGCGTGGCCCTTGGGGCTTGGGTTTCAAGCCGGGCGTAGGGCGGTATTGACAAGCTGACATGGCGGGCTCTCAATGGCCAAACCAAATTAGCCGTTGGCCAACGGCTATGTTCAAAAAAAAAATTATTTTTTCACTATAAAACTCACATTTTTCTTCATTTTTTACCGCATTCAACCACACCTTCTATAATCATCTTCCTCCTTCTACAAAACAAAAAAATGCATCCTCATAACCGTGCTTATGACCCGAGCAACCCGTATGCATTCCAAGAAAATAATCCTAGCCCACCACCCAATCGTCCAATGCCTCGTCCATTTTTCATACACTCTTCTATGCCCCAAGAAGCGAGTTATGCATTGTATCTTGGGAATCGTTTGTTTACTAACTTCCCACACACCGATGATTCGATACCTACCCCGTTTACACAAACGCCCATCAACCTTTCACCAACCTCCGTCGACCTTTCACAAAACGAAACCGTCCCCGAAACTCAACCACCCAACGATGGTCCTTCCGCCTCAATAGCTCCCAAAAAGAGAAGTCATAAGAAAAAAACCAAGGCGGAGAAAACACTTGAAACCGTCAAACGAAAACAACAAAAATGGGTCGTTAATGAAGAACGTGCATTGGCGAGGGCTTGGTGTCAACAAACTTAACATGCAACTTTAGGTATTCTTAAATATTTTGTATATAACTTTGTAATATATTAATGGTTATTTTTTATATAACTTTGTAATATATTAAAATTTATTTTTGTTAAAATAGGAAATTCTCAACATCGAAGCCATTTGTGGGAAGCGGTTAGTAGAGCATTCCATGAAGAAATGGGTCGGGAGGCTTATCGTGAAAACGATAGCTTATCCTCGAAGTGGAGCGAGATAAGCACCCAACTTACAAAATATAGTGGTTTTTTAAATAAAGCAAAGCAAAACCCAAAAAGTGGTGAAACCGAAGCCGACATTCTGACAAATGCATTGGTTCAATTCAAATCAAATGTGGGGAGCGACTTCCGTTTCATGCATTGTTGGGAGATTTGTAAGTTCCATCCAAAGTGGGCGAATATCCCCAGTGGTAGCGAATCGAACACGTCTTCCAAAAGGTCAAGGGCCTCGTCCCAAGCCCAATCTGATGCACGGGATCAAGAGTTTGAGGACCTTTTGGATGATTCGCCAAACCAGCCTGAATATGGAAGAGATGCCTCAAAAAGGCGCGCTCAAATCATATAATTCTAAACTAGGTTTTTTTTATGTCGCGCGTTGCGGCGAAACGGAACAAATGATAATGTAAAACAAACGTTTTTTTAAAATGTAGCATGTTGTTTAGAAAGCCAAACCGTTAGAATCGGTTCAGTTTATCATCGTATCATTTTACGATAACAAATAAATACTTTATTTTTTAATATAAATTCGTTTTTAATAAAACTTATACTAATCGATGGTAAAAATTAAGCACAACTATGTACTTAAGTTTTTAGAAAAAGTTTAACGAACATAAGTTATTAAAGAAATATCAAATTAATTGATAAAGTAAAGATGATTTAAAAAAAGTAAAAAGAATTATTTAAAACAAAATAAATGATAAAGGAAATTGAATATAAATTCGTTTTTAATAAAACTTATACTAATCGAGGGTAAAAATTAAGCACAACTATTTACTTAAGTTTCTAGAAAAAAAAATAACGAACATAAGTTATTAAAGAAATATCAAATTAATTGATAAAGTAAAGATGCTTTAAAAAAGTAAAAAGAATTATTTAAAACAAAATAAATGATAAAGGAAATATGGTTTTAGAAAAGGAAAAAAAGAAAATACGTTACAAGCTAAAAGTAAATAGAAAAAAATTAAAACACATTAAAAGTTAAAAGTAAAGATTAAAAATAATATATTCATATAATAAAATATTAAAAAGCTATATATTATATAAAATTTGAAATTATTATTCATGGTTCTTCGAAAACTATATTTATAAAATTATAAAATTTATAAAATTATAAAATAGTGGGCATCTCCCTAAACTTAGATATATATTACAAGTTTTAAACTCATTTTTTCCAACACTTTTTGACATGTTTGAGAGTTTTAATACCAAAATTCCAAGATTTTATATACCGGTTTTGTGTCCTTAATCCTTATGTCTTAAAACATCTTAGACCAGACGGTATGGGGGTCGGCTTAGGCCTGGCCTGGCCCGGCGCCGGTCCCCCACACCGCCCCCCTCGGCCCGGCTAGTCCCAAACGGCTCCCACTCGCTGGTCTCGCCGTGCCTCCCTTCTCTCACATATACCTATACATACATACATACATATATATACATAAAGGGGCTCATTCCCCACCCACCTAGGTCCATCCCCGTCAAGCCCCTCCTACGTGGCGGTGACGTGACGGCCCATCCCCTTGGGGATGAGGCTCTCCATACCCTCCAGTCTTAAACGACCATATAGAAACTTTTGGAAACATTAGTTGGTCAAGTGTTCAAAAATTCACAAAACTGATATTTTAAATTCACAAATCTATATGATCTTTAATACATACACGTTTTTAATATGATCTTCATTTAAAATTCACAAATCTAGGTGGTGATCACCTCTGAAGAAACACATAACTAATTTTAAAGTTAATTAGTTTGGTTTATGTTTCAATCATGATGGTTAATCTTTTTAAACTTTCCTGAGCTCCGATTTGATCCATTTTCCTGCAAAACAGAACACCGTTAGCTCGTTAAGAGGGGAATATGGGGGTTTCTCTCTTAACCAGACTCTGGCGTGAGAATAAGTATCTGCTTTGAGGAAATAAGTGTGTTAAGAGTGAGAGTGAAGAGAATAGAATGTTTTTAACCTATGCATGGAGGTCTCTATTTATAGCCGGAGAAGTGTAAGAGGAGATGGGCTGATAGGCCTTGAGTCGGAAGGCGAAAAACAGGGAATATCCTCCTTGTCTCACTGGTGTCGACCGTTAGTGTCTTCTAGAAGACTCCAGGAGCTGGCGCACCGTGATTGGAGCCACGTGTCCCAGTTATCGTCCTTGTTGTCCCTCTGCCATCAGCAGGTAAGTGGAGATCATGGGGCAGGTGTCGCCGCCCCCTGATTGGTGCCACGTCGGCGTCCTTGTGTACTCTCTGTCTCCTGCACATCAGACGATCTTAGAGCACGATAGAGCACAGCCTGGAGGATGCTGATTGGCTTGTTCTTCTGCCACTTGTACCTTTTGTACTCTCTGAAGTAGCCTCGCGCCCTAACTCCTGCACGACCCTTGCTAAACACGTGAGTAGCCCGCGCAAGGTTGTAGGGGCAGGGGCTCTTACTCAGAACACTAAGTATGGAAAGTGATGCAATCTCTTGTATGGACCTCGTGCGAGGTCATGGTTTGCTTGAACATCCCGCGTGGGCCTGAAGATTGATCAGCTTTGTGAGTAAGGATTATGGTCCAGCGCGCGACCCGAAAATGGTTTGCGCGGCCTTTTGGGACCATACCCCTTCAAGTCCCCCCGGTCCAGTGCTGCACCATGCGCGAAGCAAGTGGTTGGAGCTCTGGACTTAGAAAAAAGGAAGTGCTAGGTTAGAAAAATCCCTGCTAGGTCTTGGTAAGCCGCGCGCGTGTAATTGATTGTCGGTTACTACTGCACGACTACCAGATTTGTCTATTGATAATCCTCTGCTTTTGAGTGTAAGCGCGCAGGTTCACTAGATAATTGTGAATGCTGCGCGGCCTGGGTAGCTTCTGCATGAAGTTTATAGTAACTTTGAGCGGGAAAAACCTCAAATTTTGAATTCTGATAGGTTGGTGTAAAATGTCGTTGATGGCGACGTTTGAGTTGACTGCTAACACGACCATCATCATGTTGTTACTGACGGTTCACCTTTTGTCAGGCGATTAATGGCCACGCGCGCGTGATAACCGTCACCCCGAGAAACCCGCCCTACGTGGCAGCTTCTAGTTGGTTACGCGCACAGTGAATCCGGCACGTTTACCCATCGCATTAAATGCGATGAGTATAAATAATCGACGATAGGAGATAAGATTTCACAAATCTTCTTCCGTTTCTCTATTTTCTCTCCATTTTTCTTTGTATCTTCAAATCTTCAAAGGTTGCACTAGCAGATCTTCAAGTTTTTCCAGAAGTTCAAAGATATTCAACTTGTTCTTGTTTTCTTTATATTCATGGCTGAAGAAGAAAACCCAGTTGACGAAGGTCCCCTACGTGTCCTCAAATGGGACCAGGGGTTATTTGAACAGATAACTAGAGGATTCCGATTTCCACCGGAATGGGATGCACGGTATCCCGGTCAAAACCAAACAACCGCTGACGCACCGCTGGGGTATATTACCCTCTTTGAAGATTTCTTTCTGCAAGGCAACTTCCGAATGCCGGCGACGGCGTTTATGGCCCATATTCTTCATTACTATGGGTTTCATATATCCCAGATGAGTCCACCTGGTATGGTGAGGGTGCGACACTTTGAGTTCTTATGTCGGTCTCATGACATAGAACCCACAGTGGAGAAGTTTAGAGTATTCTATCAGTTGATTAGGAACATGGGATTCTACTCCTTTGGAAACCGGGGTTCTGCCAAGAAGATTCTTCTGAACCCTCCTAAGAGTTTCCATGACTGGAAACAGAAGTTCTTCTTCATCAGAGAAGAAGTTATTCCGATTGCAATTATCTTCCGTGCGCCGGATGTGATCGAGAAGGAGGAACTGCCGATCCCCAAGGGGGCTGTTTGGTACTTGAAGTTAGCTGCCACACCAAATCGAATCTTTGGCAAAAATGTCCTGGTTGCGGCACAGATGAGTGATCAGTGGCCAGAGGACAGCAACGAGGTGCCCGTTTTGAAGTTTCAAGATAAAGGGTTGTCATTTCTTTGATTATTCGCCTTTCTTTTCGCTTAATTTGCGCTTAAGTGTTTGATTTCCTTGCAGAAGCGCATCTTTACCAGGCTGCTTTCCCCACCTTTGGTGGATCTATGGGTGTGCACTCTCTAGAACCTGGGGAGCAATATTGGTACGAGCGCATCAAGGGCCATTTTCTTTTTCCTCCTGTTGGAGCTTTTGCCAATCCTCCCACTTCAACCGAAGGTGCGCATCTACCCAACCCCAGGCCCTTGCGTGCCGTGACTTCCGCTGGGAAAGAGATTCTTTATCTTTCCAGCGAGGAGTCTGTAGGGTCTTCGAATGGGGAGCTAAGTTCATGGTCTAACATCTTTGCAGGTGTATTGCACGACCTTGGTATTGATCCGGAGGAGAAGAAGAAGCCAAATAAGAAGGAGAAGAAGGTGATTACCATCGATGCTGAACCAACCAGCAAGAAGGGCGGGAGTAGCCGCGCAACTGCTGGTGCCTTGACAAAGGTATTCACCGATTCCGACAGAGTAACCTGGACGATTACGTCGTTGCAAGTGACTCACTTGAGGGTTTGTCCCGTATAGGTGAGAAGAAGACTGGTGCTGCTGGTTTAAAGAGCTCAGGGAGCGCGAGGTCAAGGAACCTGGATGCTGCCGCTACCCCTTTGTCTATCGCGCTGGCTGAAGAAGAAGAGGAAGAAGAAGAAGAACATGCTGTCAAGTTGGTAAGTAGAAAAAGAGACAGAGAGGAGACTGCTGCTGGTGTCCAGGTGGCGCAGAAGACTGGGGAGGTCCCAGTAATAGGCAAACAGAGCAGTCTGCGCTCTCTCTACAAGTTCTCTCCAGGTTTGTGTTATGACGCCCTTTATGCGTTCTTTAGTAAGTTTCTTTTTAACACTTAGTTTCTACAGAGGCCAAGAAGAAAACCCCTGAGAAGAAGGGTGTTGAGTTTAAGGACCCCCAAGAGCCGAAGGAGCCAGCGCCAAAGAAGACCGGGTTGGAGGCTGAAAAAGAAAAGGAAAAGAGGAAGGAAGAAGAAAAGAAGGCGGCTGAGAAGGTTGTGGGTGAAAAGAAGACCGGGACCGCTGCTACTACCGCGCTGGATAAAACGCAGGGCACGGAGGTCATGCGTATTACGGGGCTTGACCAGCCCCTTCATGAAAATAAGAAAGAAGCACACCGAGCCTGCGCAGGTTGATGCCCCCACCCAAACTGTGCAAGTGACTTCTAATGCTGGGGGGTCATCTGCTGCTGCGCATAAAGAGACTGCCGCTACTGCAGGTGGTGCGAGCGCCGGTGGTGCTGGAGAAGCGATGCCACAAACTCCTATCGGTCCTAAGGATACCTTAGGAGATATTTATTATAAAACTTATACTGTCAAGGCCCCCGTCCCGGTTTTACCCGGTCCAGGAGCCGCGGGACAGAAATCCCGTGGTATTTATCAATTGAGTTGGCAGCGGAAGTTTTTAACTGGATCTTTTAAATCTTGAAAATGCCCAATTATTTCATTTCAAAAATTGGGACAAACCCCGTAATTTACAATAGAGGAATTTCAAGAGGAAATTCCCCGTTTTACAAAACATGTTTATTTATTTAACTGAGCCACCACTTCAAGCTTTATTAGTGCTCCGTAGCTGTAACACCCGACTAATTTTACTTGAATTTAATAATAATTCATGCCATTTCTAGAATAAAGATACCAAATTAACATTAGTTTAAAAAGTCAAGTTCATAAGTAACATAAACCTTAGTCAACTAACGACTAAGTTAGAACATTCAAAAACTTGTTTAACATTTGTTTACAACCCATATACATAATCTATTAAGGTTTTAAAACATTGCGGAAGCTTGTAAATAGTGTTCGGTTCTTCAAAAGTTTGCTCAATCATCTTCCGGTTAGTTTCCATCATCACCTAAGATCAAAATCACAACAAAAGTTAGTTTTGATCAAGTTAAAATGAAGACAAACAAGTTCCATGGGTCAACATTAAAGAAAAAAAAAATAAAATTTCCGGAATGAGGGCGTCGCATGACGCCAAGGGGGCTCGCGCGACACCTAGCCCCTAAATTCACAGACTCTTGCTTTTTCTGATGCTGAACAAACCCAGCTCCATGTTTATGCAAGTCCCAACTTAAAATGGCCATAACTTTTGACTCGTAAGTCCGTTTTAGGTGATTCTTTTTCCTATGCATCTGTAAATTCATTACCGACATGTCTATTACAAATTTCATACCGAAAAATTTGTTTACGGACCGAAAGACTATATGACCATATGAAATTATTTGACCCATTTCTACTTATCACAATTCACTACCAATTGACTAGCAAACCTAAGGCGTTTATTACCCAACTTCCGGGGCTTATTATCACCGGCACTTCATTACCAAACCTATGGCTTCGTGCTCTTGTGACCATTTTCGCCATTTCTATTTAATTACAATATTATCATTACAATGTGACATTATTTGACCCGTTTGGTTCATCTACGGAAATCCTCCATTTTTGATGACTACCAAACGACTACAACCCAATTCTTAACCTACAGATTTAAGTAACGTACATGATCGCTACAACCAACATAATTTTTATCAACAACGCATAGTTTATCAACAATTCATCAAATGTAACGGATTAAGTTACATACCTTCAAAGTAGGCCTTTCAAACGTGGTTCGCCACCCGCTTGTCCGCTTGACGCTCCTGCGCTCTTTCCTATAGAGTTCATTTAAGACATGTCTAGAACTCTCTTTAAACCTTATATCGCATAATACACCGAAACATCATAATTACGCGTTTAAACTTTGAATTTCAGTTTTAAGCCTTCTTAGAGGCATTTTCACAAACACTTTAAGGGCAGATTTTACATGATTAAATATCAAGTCTCTAGCTTATCACTTAGCCCTAATTTCGCATCATTCAACCATTTTACACAATTGTTAGCTTCTATAATTCTGAAGTTACCTCACAATTGTCAAATTATACTAGAATAACACCCAATCTCCTAGTGATTATCAAGTTCTACATAACCCACTAATCACCTACAATGGTGCTCATGGATTTTACTAAAATTTCACATGATTTCAACTTGTATTTGTCTAGGGTTTGTCCCTAGACACTATAGTTGTTCCTAAATCATCATAAGACACACATGCAACCATAATTTCAGATTTTCCCAATTTCATGAGAATTTCAAGTTGAGAGTTTTTCTTAAATTTTACATACCTTGGAATCCTCTTGCGATGAGGATCAATAATCTATGCTTTAATTTCGATTTCAGCTTTGATTGAGCCTTCAATTTGAGAGTTTTAGTGATTTTTAGGTTTTTGAGAGTGGGGAGTCGCCCCTGCCTTATCCTGTACGACCAGACATCCTCAAATGGGTGTTTGGTTTTGATTTTTATTAAAATTAATAATATAGTTTCAATTTTTACAACTTAGGCCCTTCCACTTTGTTCAACTTATAGTTTAGTTGCTTTTAACCCTATGGACCTCGCGCGAGGTCATGGTTTGCTTGAACATCCCGCGTGCGCCTCTCGAATACGTTCAAGTATACCCGAGGTCACCACGAGCTGCATCGACCTTACTCGTATTGGGACATAGTCCGCTTTTCTGCTCAGAGCATCCGCCACCACATTTGCCTTTCCGGGGTGGTAATGTATTTCACAGTCGAAACCTTTCACCGTTTCTAACCATCGCCTTTGTCGCATATTTAACTCCTTCTGATCAAAGAAGTATTTTAAGCTCTTGTGATCGGTGAATATGGTGCACTTTACCCCATATAAGTAGTGCCTTCATATTTTTAAGGCGAATACCACCGCAGCCAACTCAAGATCGTGCGTGCGATATTTCTTCTCGTGTATCTTCAATTGCCTCGAGGCATAAGCTATCACTTTGCCCCGTTGCATCAAAACGCATCCGAGCCCCGATAGTGAAGCATCCGAATAAACCACCAAATCTTCAACCCCGTCCGGCAATGTCAGTACCGGAGCTTGTGTTAACTTCTCTTTTATCGTTTGAAACGCTCTTTCTTGGTCGACACCCCAAATGAACTTTTCTTCCTTCCGGGTTAGCTTTGTTAGCGGTGACGCAATCTTAGAGAAATCTTGAATGAATCTCCTATAGTATCCCGCAAGCCCCAAAAAGCTTCTAATTTCCGAAGGGTTCTTCGGGGGATTCCATTTTGATACGGCCTCGATCTTTGACGGATCCACCAATACTCCGTCAGCACTTATGATGTGGCCAAGAAATTGTACCTCTCTTAACCAAAAGGCACACTTAGAGAATTTTGCATACAGCCTTTCTCGTCTAAGTGTCTCTAACACTTCTTGTAAATGGTGTGCGTGTTCAGCTTCGCTTTTCGAATACACCAAAATATCATCGATAAACACGATGACCGACTTATCCAACATTGGCTTGCAAACCCGATTCATGAGGTCCATGAAGGCCGCGGGTGCATTTGTTAGCCCAAATGACATCACGAGAAATTCGTAATGTCTGTATCTCGTGCGGAAAGCCGTCTTTGGCACATCTTCTTCCTTGACCTTTAGTTGGTGATACCCAGATCTAAGGTCAATTTTTGAAAACCAGTTCGCACCTTGTAATTGGTCGAATAAATCATCTATCCTCGGAAGCGGGTATCGGTTCTTTACCGTGAGTTTGTTTAATTCCCGGTAATCGATACACATGCGCATGCTTTCGTCTTTCTTTCTCACGAACAATACCGGTGCGCCCCAAGGAGACACACTCGGCCTTATGAATCCCTTGTCAAGCAGGTCTTGAATTTGGGACATCAACTCTTGTAATTCCGACGGTACGAGTCGGTACGGAGCTTTTGCTACGGGTTTTGCGCCCGGAATCAATTTGATTCTGAACTCTACTTCCCGTTCAGGCGGTATCCCCGGTAAATCCTCCGGAAACACATCTTCATAGTCTCGTACTACCGGTACATCTTCAATCTTCCGTGATTCTTTCTCGGGCTCATTTGCGTATATCATGAATGCCTTCCATCCTTGCTTCATAAGATTGTGAGCTTTCAACATTGAGCATACTATAGGGTTGCCTCCTTTTTCGCCATAGATAGTGACGTGTTTCCCGCTCGGAGATGTTAGTTTTATCTCTTTACGAAAACACACGACCTTTGCATGGTGTTGAGATAGCCAATCCATCCCAACGACTACTTGAAATTCCCCCATTGACATCGGGATTAGGTCTATCAAGTATTCCTCATCGTCTATGCTTAATTTACAGCATCGACAAACATCACAAACTATAAAACTTTTGTTGTCCCCTATTTCAACTTCTAAGGGCACATATAATTTCGTCAATACAAATGAAGGATGTCGAATAAATCCATGCGAAATGAAGGATTTATTCGCACCCGTATCAAACAATACACGTGCTGGAATTGAGTTAATTGTGAATATACCTGAAACCACATCGGGTTCTGTTTTCGCTTCAGCCGCGGTAAGTTGGAAGGATCTAGCCTTCGCTTTGGGAGCTTCTGTTGGAGACTCTTTTGTGTCTCTCTTTCCCACCAACTCGGGGCATTCAGACTTCTTGTGACCGTGTTGATAACATTTGTAACAAACAGAAACTTTTCCGGGACAAAGTGATGCGGTGTGCCCCGTCTTCCCACATACCGGGCACGACTTGTCTTTGAAGTGGCACTCACCTTTGTGCCCTTTTCCACATACTTTGCAACTTGGCGACCCGCCTTTAGCATCCACTTTCTTTCCTGATTCAGCAGTTCTAGCTTTCTTTGTAGGGCTTGGATTCACATCCTGTGCCCTTCGTTCACCTCTTTCAATTTGTTTCTTTAACTCGATTTCCCGCTCCCGGGCGGTGTTGATAATCTCCGTGAGGGTTTCGTATTTTGACGGAGTCATAAACTCCCGGTACTCGGTACTCAACATGTTGTAATAGTAGTATATCTTTTGCTCTTCAGTAGTGACTAACTCGTCACAAAATCTCTGCTTATCCATGAAGATGCCCGTGATCTTATCAATTGTTTCACCCTTTTGTCTTAGCTGGATGAATTCTTCCTTGATCCTGTTAATAACCGCTTTGGGACTGTGGTGTTTAAGGAATGGTACCTTAAACTCGTCCCAAGTCACAACCCTTGCCGCTTCGGCTCCCATTTCCTTCTTTTTGTTATCCCACCAATCCTTGGCTTGGCCCCTCAATTGACCTGTTCCGTAAGCAACAAAGTCGCCTACATCACAATGGGTCCGTTCAAACACCCCTTCTACATCACTTATCCATCTTTGGCAAATTATCGGGTCAACCTCCCCGTTATAGATTGGCGGTTTACACGCCATGAATTCCTTGTACGAACACCCTATGCGTTCTCCCGACTTTTCTTTTATAAGGTTGACATTATCTTCCAACCTTTTGACTCGCTCTTCAACAAGCGACAACACCGTGCTTTGAATCTTGTCTATAAACCCGGATAGACTTCCTTCAATTGCCTTCCCTACCTCTTCGGCAATTATCTCTTTCATTTGTTCGGTGCTTGTTTGCACCGGACGATCATCATTCCCATCATACATCTTGAAACTGAAATGTTTACATTTAAACGTTAAACATTTCATTTATAACATTGCTTCGTTTGTTTCGGTTTAGCCAAGTTCCTAACTTGCTTTAACCGTTCACATTTAATGCACTTTCCGGGTTTGAGTGTGTTAACACACTCTTCCCATGCATCTCAATTCATTTCTCATTTCTTACATAAGACCTAATTTATTAACGTAATAAGTTAATTCTTACCGGACGATTGATCGTGCTTAAACCGAACACTTTGTTGACAACCTTAAGCTCTGATTACCAACTTGTAACACCCGACTAATTTTACTTGAATTTAATAATAATTCATGCCATTTCTAGAATAAAGATACCAAATTAACATTAGTTTAAAAAGTCAAGTTCATAAGTAACATAAACCTTAGTCAACTAACGACTAAGTTAGAACATTCAAAAACTTGTTTAACATTTGTTTACAACCCATATACATAATCTATTAAGGTTTTAAAACATTGCGGAAGCTTGTAAATAGTGTTCGGTTCTTCAAAAGTTTGCTCGATCATCTTCCGGTTAGTTTCCATCATCACCTAAGATCAAAATCACAACAAAAGTTAGTTTTGATCAAGTTAAAATGAAGACAAACAAGTTCCATGGGTCAACATTAAAGAAAAAAATAAAATTTCCGGAATGAGGGCGTTGCGTGACGCCAAGGGGGCTCGCGCGACGCCTAGCTCCTAAATTCACAGACTCTTGCTTTTTCTGATGCTGAACAAACCCAGCTCCATGTTTATGCAAGTCCCAACTTAAAATGGCCATAACTTTTGACTCGTAAGTCCGTTTTAGGTGATTCTTTTTCCTATGCATCTGTAAATTCATTACCGACATGTCTATTACAAATTTCATATCGAAAAATTTATTTACGGACCGAAAGACTATATGACCATATGAAATTATTTGACCCATTTCTACTAGCAAACCTAAGGCGTTTATTACCCAACTTCCGGGGCTTATTATCACCGGCACTTCATTACCAAACCTATGGCTTCGTGCTCTTGTGACCATTTTTGCCATTTCTATTTAATTACAATATTATCATTACAATGTGACATTATTTGACCCGTTTGGTTCATCTACGGAAATCCTCCATTTTTTATGACTACCAAACGACTACAACCCAATTCTTAACCTACGGATTTAAGTAACGTACATGATCGCTACAACCAACATAATTTTTATCAACAACGCATAGTTTATCAACAATTCATCAAATGTAACGGATCAAGTTACATACCTTCAAAGTAGGCCTTTCAAACGTGGTTCGCCACCCGCTTGTCCGCTTGACGCTCCTGTGCTCTTTCCTATAGAGTTCATTTAAGACATGTTTAGAACTCTCTTTAAACCTTATATTGCATAATACACCGAAACATCATAATTATGCGTTTAAACTTTGAATTTCAGTTTTAAGCCTTCTTAGAGGCATTTTCTCAAACACTTTAGGGGCAGATTTTACATGATTAAATATCAAGTCTCTAGCTTATCACTTAGCCCTAATTTCGCATCATTCAACCATTTTACACAATTGTTAGCTTCTATAATTCTGAAGTTACCTCACAATTGTCAAATTACACTAGAATAACACCCAATCTCCTCGTGATTATCAAGTTCTACATAACCCACTAATCACCTACAATGGTGCTCATGGATTTTACTAAAATTTCACATGATTTCAACTAGTATTTGTCTAGGGTTTGTCCCTAGACACTATAGTTGTTCCTAAATCATCATAAGACACACATGCAACCATAATTTCAGATTTTCCCAATTTCATGAGAATTTCAACTTGAGAGTTTTCCTTAAATTTTACATACCTTGGAATCCTCTTGCGATGAGGATCAATAATCTATGCTTTAATTTCGATTTCAGCTTTGATTGAGCCTTAAATTTGAGAGTTTTAGTGATTTTTAGGTTTTTGAGAGTGGGGAGTCGCCCCTGCCTTATCCTGTACGACCAGACATCCTCAAATGGGTGTTTGGTTTTGATTTTTATTAAAATTAATAATATAGTTTCAATTTTTACAACTTAGGCCCTTCCACTTTGTTCAACTTATAGTTTAGTTGCTTTTAACCCTATTATAAGTTATTTCTAGACTTGTAACTAACTAGGTTAAAATTCCTAGTTAGTAAATTCTCATTTATTTATACTTTATAATTCTAATATAAAGTTTTATATTTTCGGGGTGTTACAGTAGCACTTTTCCTTGATTCACAGTAGGTCACCTGAAACATGTTTTAAAAATATTTTATCAGCGGGGAAATACTGGCGAGTCACTCAAGCTATACAAAACTACATATAGTTATAAATTACAGCATAAGAGCGATTACAATGGCTTCTATCTTATTTTTATCTGGCGCCGTGTCACAGCCTTGTGACGATGGTCATACCACTATTGGGTCATTTCACCCAAGTAGTGATGCTTATCACTGTTAGGCTGATGAACCTAACCGTGAGAAAATTAGTAATGTGCACAATACCCCACTAGCTAGTGATTCAAGATAACCACGACTTAATCCATGTAATTATAACGTTTGAAAATAATTGGAGTATTGTAAAACACTTTTGATAAAAGAGAATAACTCACATTGCAGATTTAAACGGGCAGAGTTTAGCCTACTGATTAGCCGTGTGACCTAATTTAAATAACAATGCACACGAAACTAGGTTAGTAACTTAATACAACTTTTACGACAACTCACGAGATCGAAACCCTCACGACGAATGACAAAGTATAGCCCAATTAAGGACAGTACTTAAACATCCACCGGACTGGTCTCCATCGATCGGACATTAAATCATAGCAGTGATCGAGTTATTACCCTGTTGTCGCGGCAACGTTTCGTGCTGTGTGTGTGTTTTGAAGTAAACAGATGATATCTTAACGTAGAAAACGAGTTTTTACGTCGAACCAACGCCAAACTTCAAGTGCCACACCCCTCTATATATACTGAAAAAACGTCTACCTCGCGTGGCGCGAGGGCCTGTCGGGTGGCGCGAGGGGACCCCTTCTAGCATAGGGTAGCCTCGTGTCTCAGTAGCTTGGGTGAGTCGATGGTTCGTTAAATTTCGAATTCTATCGTAAACTGTTCAGATAATATCAACTAGGAAATACCCCCCTGAGTTTTAGGGGCCCTGATCCTAGTTCTGATTGTTCTGAAAATTTTAGGGGTCATGCAATATTTCTTGGGGGTCTCAATTAGGGTTTCCTATTGGACAAAATAAAATAAGAAATAGGACTTTTGGTGAGAGTTGTTACATCATCCCCACCTTAATTAAAATCTCATCCTCGAGATTTACTGGAATAAGTAGGGATACTTTCGTTTCATCTCTGATTCCAGCTCCCAAGTGTACTCAGGTCCTCTCTTTGAATCCCACTTGACTTTGACCAGTACTAGTCTTTTGTGCTTGAGAAACTTGACCTTTCTGTCTTCTATCTGCAGTGGCTTCTCAACAAATTTTAACTTTTCATTTACCTCTACATCTTGAAGAGGTACTACCAGGGATTCGTCGAACAAACACTTCTTGAGGTTAGATACATGAAATACGTCATGTACCCCAGCTAGCTCTTCTGGTAGCTGTAGGCGATAGGCGACTGGTCCTATTCGCTGGATTACTGGGAATGGTCCTACGTACCTTGGACTTAACTTTCCCTTCTTTCCGAACCGAACTACTCCTTTCCAAGGAGAAACTTTCAAGAGTACCTTATCTCCGACTTGAAATTCCAGTGGCTTGCGTCGATTGTCTGCATAACTCTTCTGGCGATCTCGAGCCGTTTTCAGTCTTTCCTTGATTAGAGTGATCTTGTCAGTAGTTTCTTGCACAATTTCAGGACCCGATAATTGGCTTTCTCCTATTTCTGCCCAACAGACCGGAGTTCTGCACTTTCGTCCATACAGTGGTTCGAACGGGGCAGCTTCAATGCTTGCATGATAACTATTATTATAGGAGAATTCAATTAAGGGTAGGTGGTCATCCCAGTTTCCACCAAAATCTATTACACATGCTGTAACACCTGTGCCTCCACGGCCATCAAACAAATACCAAACCAATGAAATATTGTATTTCATACTTGGGATTTGTAAAAATATGTGTAACATTTGCACATATCAAATTTTGTTCAATTTCAAACTCTAAATCGCTTTCTGGAAGGTTATACGCGCACCGATGCGTAAATATAACCAGTTTAATGCAACAAACACTCCGGAATAGTGACATAGGCTTAACATACCTTAAATAACCTTGACATAACTTAGACATAAGTTTTGGAAGGTTTGGTGTGGTGAAATCAAAGTTAAATCGCTTACAGGGACTAAAGTTGACAAACTGCGAAAGTATGCCAATTTGAACTGTAACAGACCTTCCGGAACATGACCATAAGTTAAACATGCCATAAATATCCTTTGCATAGCTTAGAAATAGGCTTTGAGGGGTTCGGTATGCTAAAATAAACTTTTGGGTCATTCAGGGACTAAAAGTGTCAAAAAGTGCACAAGTTTGCATTTTTACGCATAACTTACGTTCTGAATACATCCGGACATCCAAAAATTTATGTAAGCACTATAATATTTTATTTTAGTGTTCGGCATAAGAAAAAATCCATTCGTTTCGTCATTTGGATCGTTTTTCGCGCTTATGCGCATTCCGTCGTAATTAAGCGAACATCGCGTTCGTACGGCTAAACGAACCGACATCCGAGATATTTTTGAACACATTTTAAGTTCCCTATACTTTAATTTCATTTTAGAGTTTTGAAATGGGGTTAACGGGCCTTAAACGTGTCGAAAATGGGCTGAATGCATGACAGGGACTAAAAGTGTAATTCTGCCAAACTATGGCTAGCGGTGCGCTACACTTTTAGTGTAGCGGTGCGCTAGCCATGCACAGACCAGATGCAGTGTTTCTTAACAGCCTGTTTGCAGCTGTTAAACACTCCTAATCTCTCTTCCACCTGTTGAAACCTTATGGTTAGTGGCATTTTAGGCACCACAACTTTCCGACAAGTGTACGGCTTTGATCGTTGCCTCCTTCTCCAAGAAACGATCTCAACGGTGGACCGAAAACTATATATACCCATCCACCCCCATTGCATTTCTCACTAGAATTCTGATTTTGAGAGCTCTAAGTTGAAACCATTGTTTCATACCTGAGTTCTTGGATCGGGATTAGCATTCGGGGACCCTTCGTAAGTATTCTTTCGTTCTTTTCCTTATTTTATTGCTTTTCGAGTCAGAAAGTCAAACTTTGTTTGACTTTCAGCGTTGACCAGTAATGGTCAATGCGAAGTTCGTTTGAACTTCGCAACGTGAGTGTAATCACGTTGGTCATAGTCCCTTGGGACTATGCCCACTGATTACCACGTTGTCTAAGGTCGTAGGGTAGGCGATCTGATAAATCGCCTATACCTTCGAACCCGACCCAGTTTGGTCGATCATTAGGATCCGACCAAATACATTAGGTGACCCTAGTATAGGGCATAACCTTCCGAGGTTATACCCTATGGTCACATCGTTTAAGTAGTTGTATGATAGGTAGTTTATATGCCTTAGGTAAATTACCAGAATACCCTTTTCATGTATAATTGGTAATTAAGCATATGTAACCTAAACTTTTGTCACATAACTGATTATGTAACATGTTTAGGCATATAACACTTGTCATAGGACTAGTTAGACGGTCTGAACGCGTTTCACGCGCACGACACGTTAATGTAGCATAATCTACCTTAATGGGTCGCGATGGGTCGAAAGCACTTAGGTTTGGTTTCATTGTAGTATGTAGGCCTTGTTAAACCATATCATATGAGTTCCAATACTCATTTGGTTTACCAAGCCTCATCCTATCCGATCTCCCGATTTAAGTCCGGTTTATTTGTATAGTTTTAGATTGCCGACTGATTCCGTGCTCACTCTAGCTTTGTTTGGTTGTTGTTCAAGACCTCCAAGCATTCTCAGGCGAGTACATTATTCCCCTCTTTTACTGTTTTCAACTGTTTTGGGGTGACTCATATGTGCTAAATGTTTTAACAATGATTTCAAGAACGATTACAATAACAATTACAATGTGGTTTCAAGAACGATAACAATGGTTTCAAGAATGATAACAATAGTTTCAAAAACAATTACATTAGTTTCAAGAACGATTTCATTAAAGTGAACGAACTTGTTGGTTGTAGTTACATAACCAATGACATTCATTAGCAATGATCAAGCCGACCAGTATTAGGTTATGGTACCATAGGATCTGACAAATCCCGTTATTTACTGCACCCATTGTTATGTGTGGGGGTTGTGGGTAGCGACTGAATCTGTAATTATTAACTTATCCTTTGGTAAGGGTTTGTTAAGAACGAGAATGAGAGCGAGTTGGAACGAGGAACGCGTCAAGAAGGTTTGAATGTTATTAGAGAATCGACCATTAAGTAGTTCCACAGTTAAAACAAGAACGATTTGAACGATTAAAACAAGATGGTTTAACGATTGGGTAAACATTTGGACATGATTTACATTTGATCATGCCTTTCCACGAAACATAGTATTGATTTAAACCAAGTTTTACTTAAATACTTTGTTTTTGTGCATATGGTTTAGTTGAGACATTTCACTTGCCATACATGGATATTTGACATAGACATTTGACATGAACACTTTGACATATTATTCAATACATTTGACAATTGGTTGGTTTGGTTTGGTTAAATGATTAAGTAACGATGCGTGTGTAATATGATACAAACATGGTGGATACGCCGCTGGTACTTCCTATATATAAGTGTTTGTATGGTATTACATATGGTAGCGTTATTTGAATCATTTCAGTTTGAGACATAGAACATTTTATACAAGTAACATACTTTTTACAAGACATTTATTTACAAACAACTTATCTTATACAAACTCATTTTACATGGTTATTCATTTGATCATGCATTATTCTCTTATTTATACATATCATCTAAACTTATTATTTTTCAAATGATTTACAAAGACAAAGCAAAATTACAAGGTTCACGACTAAACATTTTCTTAAACAGAAGTCATGAACCTTATTTTCACAAAACCTATGTACTCGCCAGCATTTCTTTGCTGACCTCGTTTTCACATATGTTTCAGGTATTGCTGAAAGATATCGATTGATAGGATGCATGCTCACATAGGACTGGACAAGGCCTTAGTGACTCAATAATAATGATAGACTATGTTTAAAATTGTGTACTTAGATTTCCAAACAATGTAATTGTTCAATGTTTAATAAAACGAAACACTTTTGATATCCATGGTTATGAAACATTAATTCTGTTGCAACACGCCCCGATGTTTCCGCCGCGATTTGTTGTTTTACGCGGTCGGGGTGTGACACATGCCTTAAGCATGTCTTCCAGGGTTTGAATCGTCCTTTCACTTTGTCCGTCTGTTTGGGGATGATAAGCTGTACTTAAATTTAATCGCGTCCCCATGGCTTCTTAGAAACTTGTCCAGAAATGTGAAGTGAAACGACTATCTCTATCCGATACAATGGAGAGTGGAACTCCGTGTAAGGATACTACTTCGTCTACGTATAATTTTGCTAACCTTTCCATGCTAAAGGTTTCTTTCATGGGTAGAAAATGAGCTGATTTGGTTAATCGATCCACAATTACCCAAATCGCATCGTTACCTTTTCTGGTTTTGGGTAACTTAGTAACAAAATCCATGGTTATAAGTTCTCATTTCCATACAGGCATTTCTAATTGTTGAAGTAACCCTGAAGGTTTCTGGTGTTCTGCCTTAACTTGTGAACAAGTTAGACGCTTAGATATATATCTAGCTATGTCCTTTTTCATACCAATCCACCAGAAATTATTCCTTAGATCTTGGTACATCTTATTATTCCAGGATGCATGGTATACCTAGATTTATGGGCTTCCTCTAAAATCTTATTTCTTAATTCTCCTTGCTTAGGTACCCAAATTCTCTTCTTGTGGAATCTCCAAATTCCATCACTTCCTTGTTCTAATTCATTTATTCTTCCTTTCATTCCTTAAACATCATCCTTGATTGCTGTTTCCTGAATATTCTTCAGTTGTTCCATTAAGTCTAATTGTAAACTTAATCTGAGAGCACGAACTCGCTTTTGCTTTTCGTGATACTTACGACTTAAGGCATCTGCAACTATGTTTTCTTATCTTCGTGATATTGAATATTACATTCGTAGTCACTTAGAATTTCCATCCATCTTCTTTGCCTCATATTCAATTCTTTTTGCCCAAATATGTACTTTAAGCTCTTATGATCTGTATAGACTGTAAACTTACTTCCATATAGATAGTGTCTCCAAATCTTAAGGGCAAAAATTATCGACCCTAATTCTAAGTGTAACAACTCTCATCAAAAGTCATACTTATTAAAATAATTAGTCTAAAAGGAAACCCTAATTGAGAGACCCAAGTGATTCTGAACAAACCCTAAAATTTTCATAATTTTCAGAATCAGGATTAGGACCCCTAAAACTCAAGGGGGGTAAACCCTAGTTGATAATTATCAACTTAGAAACGTTGGCAGCAAGTAAATTTCGAAATTTATCAACTCAGCTAAGCTAGTTTCAGTCGTGGCTACCCTATAGCCTATTTTGATTCCTTACGGACCGCAACACTATCAACCTTACGGTCCGTAAGCAGTCATACGGACCGCAACATTGATAAGCTTACGGTCCGTAAGCTAGTGAAATTTTACCTATAAATAGCAGACATTGGCATTCGAAATCTGAACATTTTACGTCGAAAGAATTCCATTCACACACTGTAATACGTTCTGTTTACTTCAAATTACACCCCCGGGTATCGAAATTCTGCTACAAAACAGGGTATTAGCACAATCGCTGCTACGATTCATTTATCCGAAGATCAAGATATCCAATGCATGTTTAAATGCCGCCCACATTAGGGTTATACTTTATCGTTCGTCATTAATTTGACGGATTGTCGTTAATTCGATAGGTAAAGTATTATACTTTATCGTTCGTTGTTAATTCAACGGATCATCGTTAATTCGATGGGTAAAGTATTATACCTTGTCGTTCATTGTTAATTCAATGGATCATCGTTAATTCGATGGACAAAGTATTGCATTTTGACATTTCTTGTGATAATTTGATCTCGTAAATTATCGTAATTGCTGGATTGATTACTAACCCAGTTTTGTGTGCATTGTATTTATATTAGGTTAACAAGGCTAAATCATAGATTAGACTCTGATCATATTAAATCAGCAATGTGAGTCATTCTCTCTTTTTATCAAATCTATTTACAAAAGTGTTTTATTTCAAAGTTATAATTACGGGGATTAAGTCTTTGTAATCACCAAATTACAGCCGGTATGTGGGGTATTGTGCACAGTATTACAGTTTTATCACTTTAGGTGGGCGAACCTAAATTTAGTGATATTCGTCATTCATTGGGGCAGCCAATGGTGATATGACCACAGTCACCGTAAAGATTCGAGTGACAAATACTGTGGGTAGTTGGATTGATATCAGAAACATTGTAATCGCTCTTAATACTGTAAATTATAACAAATGTGTCATTTTAGTAAATAGAATGATTCACTCAGTATTTCCCGCTGACAAAACCTTTTTCAAACATGTTTCAGGTGATCTGTTGTAATTCAGGAAAAGTGCTGAGGAGCAATTCAAGCTTACTGATAGTGGCTCAATCTAAAATAAATAAATACTTTTGTAATATCACGCTTTTATAGTAAAAATATAATATTGTAATTATCGGGGTTTATCCCGAATTGTGAAATAAAATAATCGGGGAAAAATTTTAGCTTTAAGCGATCCTGTTTCCGCTGTTAAACTCAATTAAATCAATACCGCAGTATTTCTGTCCCGCGGCTCTTGAAACGGGTCAAACCGGGTCTTGGGCCGTGACAGAAAAAGGTGGTATCAGAGCCACTGGGTTAAGCTGATACTCAAAAAAAAAAATTTTCCTGATTAGAGCCACTGGGTTAAGCTGATACTCAAAATTTTTCCTGATTACAGCCACTGGGTTAAACTGATTAAGTATTTGGAAATACTTAATTTTTCCTGATTACTGTTATGTGATTATTTGTATTATTAACTGACTATTTGATTATTTATTAGTTACAGAATGGGTAAGAAAAAGCTGTCAAGCATTTATCTTAAATTAGAGAAATCATCTAATGAAAAAGGAAGTTCATCCCGAACCAAATCCTCAAGTCAGTCTGAAATTCCTGAAGAAGGAATATTCGTGCGAAAGGCACAATACGAGGAATGACTTTCTCCTCACAGGAGGGAAATGATTATTAAGAAAAGTAAAGAGAAAATCCAAGAAAAGAGGATTAAACGGGAAACTCAGGAAATAATTGATAAATCACCTTGGGAAGATAAACTAGATGAGAAATGGGCAAATTTATATATGCTAGCTACAGTAGCAGAAAATATAAATCTTTAAAGATTAGCACCTATTCTCATAAATCTAGAAACCTTGTGTGATAAATAAAATTTGAAACCTAAGTGTGGTTGTCAGTTAGTTTGTAAAACAACTAGTACATTGTGTGAAATAAATTACAAAGTTTATTTGTAAATTTTAATTTAGTATTTTATGCATTTTATGCTACATCAGCATGAGTGAGATAACCGAAGATTTCCAGAATCTTAATCTTTATCCCGTAACTGTTGAAGCTTCCAAAGAATATATTAGCTACTATCCTGATATTGAACAACCAGTAGAATTCAAGGTTCCACCCCTGAGCAAGCCTAAACAGAAGAAAAGAACTTATGTAGGATGGAGGAAAATCCGTAAGAAGAAGCCAGCTAAGAAACTGCCCAAAATAAATAAACCATTGAAAAAGGGAAAAGAAGTTATCACCGGAGAGAGTCCTGAACCACAAGAAATGGAAACTGGAGACAAAAAGAAGGATAAGGAGATAGAAGTCCAAATGGAGGAGATTACTAAAGAAGTAATAATGGAAGTTGGGCAAGGGTCTATACCAGCTCAGAGAGAAATCGGAGAGAGTTCCAATCCAACCCAGGAAAGAACTTTTCAAGATGAAATAGATTTTCTGTTGGAAAACTGTGAAACGATTCAGCCTGTCCAAACAAATCTTTTTACCTATCCTATTGAAAACCAATTCCCTATGAATTGGGAACCAGCAGCAATTCCTGATCCAATAGTCCACTCCCAACCCATAGGAATGGACGAATGGTGGACAAACGATTGGCAATTTCAAAATATTGTCAATGATCCTTACACTTTTCTTCCACAATTCGATCCAGAACCATTACCTAATCCACCCATGAGCACTGAAAACATGGCCGAACTTCGCCATTTTGGCGAAGAGTTGTTTGATATGGGGAATAGAATGAGGGAGATAGGTGGACAGATTGCTTGGAAGTACGACGAGAGGGAAATGCGTTTTTAAAACAGCAAGTAACGAGAGATGGTAACAAGGATAAAATGATAGTTGTATAATAGTACTAATCAAGTTAGTCTGTAAATAATCAATAAAACTCTGTATGATATATGTGAGTAATGATGCATAATAGATATATAAATCGAAAGATCGATTATTTTGACTATATCTGTATTATACAATTTTCTGATTGTTTGTATATAATTATTATTTGTCAGTTACTAATAAAATTTATATATATACATTATCAGATGGCAAACAGTAATGATGAACCTATTAATGAAGTTAATCATTCTGAACAACATTCAAGAGATCAATATATGACTCGGCAAGATATTGAAAACATTGTTGCTCAAGGGATAGCCAATGCTATTCCAGCATTCGTCGCTGCTATCAAGAATCCACCCGAACCGCAACAAATGGTTCCTAGCAAACAGATTACTGAAGATAATTTCAGTAATAGTGTAAATGGAGGCAATAATCATGTTAACCAGAATAAGGAACCACATCAAGCTCCATTAACCAAGAAAATGAAAACTGCAACGCCTGGTTGCACTTTCAAAGAATTCATTGCCTGTAAACCCACTGAATTTGCAGGCAATGAAGGAGCAACTGCATCACTGCGTTGGTTAGAGAAAACCGAAGCAGTCATTGCAATAAGTAAATGTGGTAAAGATGACCAGGTCATGTATTCATCCAATCTGTTCAAAGAAGGAGCACTCGAGTGGTGGAATACTGTGTTACAATCAAAAGGAAGAGCAATAGCTTATGCTATGACTTGGGAAGAATTTAAAGGTTTGGTGGAAAGAAAATTTTGTCCTGAGTATGAGAAAGAACAGATGGCGAATAAATTTCTAAATCATCGGATGATGAATGTGGACTGTCGCGGTTATACCTCGACATTCTTCGAATATGCAAGAGTAGTACCAACATTGGCTTCGCCAGAACCGGTACTTATTTCTCGCTATATTTGGGGGCTAATTAGCGAAATCCGCAATATTGTTAAAGCTGCGAGACCTCGCACTATTGATGATGCGGTAGAATTAGCCAACACTCTGACCGATGAATTGGTACGTACAAGAGACGAAGATAGGAAGAAGGCAATAGCTCAGAAAATTACCCAAGGATTTCGTGTGGGTAATAATAACAACTTCAAGAGAAAAGGAACAGGGCAATCTCAAGGTCCGTCATTCTGCAGGAAATGCAAAAAGAAGCATTATGGAAGATGCGATATCACTTGCAATTTTTGCAAAGCTATAGGACATCGTGAAGAAAACTGTAAAAAGAAAACAGTAATCTGTTTTAATTGTGGTGAAGCTGGGCATTACAAAACAGAATGTCCTAAATTGGTCAAACCAGTAGATAACAAACCTAAGGCGATCGAAGGAACTACTAAGAAGAATGCCAGGGCATTTCAGCTGACCACACAAGAAGCATAACTTATTCCGGATGTGATAGCGGGTACGTTCCTAGTTCACAACGTCTATGCAAAAGTATTATTTGACTCTGGTGCAAACCAAAGTTTTATAAATACTTCATTCTGTCAAGCTCTTAGTTTACCTTTAACCAATATTAGGCAGATTTTTACTGTTGAAACCGCAGACGGAAATTCAGTTAAAATAGATAAAGTGTTGCAAGAAGGAAACATAGAACTTTTAGGACATAAATTATCTGCAAGACTATTGCCGATGAATTTAGCTGAATTTGATGTTGTATTAGGAATGGATTGGTTAGTAGCCAACCATGCTAGAATCCTTTGTGATCAGAATTCCATAGAAATTCAATCACCTACCGGAGAAGTGATTAGGATTACAGGAGATAAACCACGAAAACCCATGAAGTTCATATCAGTAATGAAAGTTGCTAATTATGAACGAAAACAAGGAATAGTGTATATGATTTCAGTAATCATTAGCACTAAGGGAAAAGATCTGAAGGAAATACCAGTAGTATCAGAATACTCTGATATATTTCCAGAAGATTTACCAGGATTACCTCCAGATAGGGAAGTAGAATTTAGGATTCATTTAATTCCAGGAACTACACCGATAGCCAAGGCACCTTATCGGTTAGCACCCACAGAAATGTTAGAATTGAAAAAGCAATTAGATGAATTACTAAGTAAAGGATTCATACAACCTAGCTCATCCCCTTGGGGAGCGCCAGTGTTGTTTGTGAAGAAAAAGGATGGTTCAATGAGAATGTGTATCGATTATAGGGAATTGAATAAGGTTACAATTAAGAATCGATATCCATTACCTAGGATTGATGATCTTTTTGATCAACTTCAGGGGGCTAGATACTTTTCTAAAATAGATTTACGCTCTGGATATCATCAATTGAAGGTACAAGAAGAAGACATACCTAAGACTGCTTTCAGAACTAGGTATGGTCATTACGAGTTTACAGTCATGCCATTCGGGTTAACGAATGCACCTGCAGCATTCATGGACATGATGAATAGGATCTGTAAACCGTATTTGGATAAATTTGTAATTGTTTTCATAGACGATATACTTATTTATTCCAAAAGTCAGACAGAGCATTGTGAACATCTTCATGCACTCTTAACTTTGTTAAGAAAAGAAAAGTTGTACGCCAAATTCTCGAAGTGCGAATTTTGGCTAAAGGAAGTGCAATTTTTAGGACACATGGTGAATCATGAAGGTATTCATGTAGATCCTGCTAAGATAGAGGCAATTACTAAATGGAAGGTTCCACAAACAGCAATGGAAATTAGAAGTTTTATAGGTTTAGCTGGATACTATAGACGGTTTATTAAGGATTTTTCTAAAATAGCCGTACCATTAACTAAGTTAACCTGTAAAGCCACTAAGTTTGAATGGGGATCTAAACAGGAAGAAGCCTTTAGGATTTTGAAAAATAAACTAACCAATGCACCAATCTTAGCCTTACCAGAAGGAACTGAAGATTTTGAGGTATATTGTGATGCTTCAACATTAGGATATGGATGTGTGCTTATGCAACGCAAGAAGGTAATTGCGTATGCATCAAGGCAGTTGAAAAAGCACGAAGAGAATTATACAACTCATGATTTGGAATTAGGAGCCGTAATTTTTGCCCTTAAAATTTGGAGACATTATCTGTACGGAAGTAAGTTTACTATCTATACAGATCATAAGAGTTTAAGATATATCTTTGGGCAAAAAGAGTTAAACATGAGGCAAAGGAGATGGATGGAAATCTTAAGTGACTACGACTGTGATATTCAGTATCACGAAGGAAAGGCGAATGTAGTTGCAGACGCCTTAAGTCGTAAGTATTATGAGAAACAAAAACGGGTTCGTGCTCTCAGATTAAATCTACAAATAGATTTAATGGAACAATTGAAGAATGTTCAAACTACAGCAATCAAGGATGATGCTGAAGGAATGAAAGGACGAATCAAGGAATTAGAACAAGGAGCAGATGGAATTTGGAGATTCCATAAAAGTAGAATCTGGGTACCTAAGTATGGAGACTTAAGACCTAAGATTTTAGAAGAAGCTCATAAATCTAGGTACACTATGCACCCAGGAAACAATAAAATGTACCAAGATTTAAGGAAGAATTTCTGGTGGATAGGAATGAAAAGAGACATAGCCAGTTATGTTTCTAAATGTCTTACTTGTTCACAAGTTAAGGCAGAACATCAGAAACCTTCAGGATTACTACAACAGTTAGAGATGCCAGTATGGAAATGGGAACTTATAACAATGGATTTTGTTACTAAGTTACCTAAAACCAGAAAAGGTAATGATGCGATTTGGGTAATTGTGGATCGATTAACCAAATCAGCTCACTTTCTACCTATGAAAGAAACTTTTAGCATGGAAAGACTGGCTAAATTGTATGTAGATGAAGTTGTATCCTTACATGGAGTTCCACTCTCCATTGTTTCGGATAGAGATAGTCGTTTTACTTCCCATTTCTGGAAAAGTTTCCAGCAAGCTATGGGAACTCGACTAAACCTAAGCATTGCATATCATCCACAAACAGATGGACAAAGTGAAAGGACGATCCAAACTCTAGAAGACATGCTCCGAGCATGTGTAATAGACTTTGGTGGAAGTTGGGATGATCATTTACCATTAATTGAATTCTCCTATAACAATAGTTATCACTCAAGCATTGAAACCGCTCCATTCGAGGCACTGTATGGAAGAAAGTGCAGAACTCCCGTTTGTTGGGTAGAAATAGGAGAAAGTCAGTTATCAGGACCTGAAATAGTACAAGAAACAACTGATAAGATTACTCAAATCAAGGAAAGGCTGAAGACGGCTCGAGATCGTCAGAAAAGTTATGCAGACAATAGAAGCAAGCCGTTAGAATTCCAAGTTGGAGATCGAGTAATGTTGAAAGTTTCTCCTTGGAAAGGAGTAGTCAGATTTGGAAAGAAAGGAAAGCTAAGTCCAAGGTACGTAGGACCATTTCCAGTGATCCAACGTATAGGACCAGTAGCTTATCGTTTACAATTACCAGAAGAATTATCTGGAGTACATAATGTATTTCATGTATCCAATCTCAAGAAATGCTTATCAGATGAATCTCTGGTAGTACCTCTTCGAGATATAGAGGTAAACGAAAAGTTGAAATTTGTTGAGAAACCTCTTCAAATTGAGGATCGAAAGATCAAGTTTCTCAAACACAAACGACTAGTTTTAGTCAAAGTCAAGTGGGATTCAAAGAGGGGAGCTGAATACACTTGGGAACTGGAATCGGAAATGAAGAAGAAGTATCCACACTTATTCCAGTAAATCTCGAGGACGAGATTTTCTTAAGGTGGGTAGAATGTAACAACTCTCATCAAAAGTCATACTTATTAAAATAATTAGTCTAAAAGGAAACCCTAATTGAGAGACCCAAGTGATTCTGAACAAACCCTAAAATTTTCATAATTTTCAGAATCAGGATTAGGACCCCTAAAACTCAAGGGGGGTAAACCCTAGTTGATAATTATCAACTTAGAAACGTTGGCAGCAAGTAAATTTCGAAATTTATCAACTCAGCTAAGCTAGTTTCAGTCGTGGCTACCCTATAGCCTATTTTGATTCCTTACGGACCGCAACACTATCAACCTTACGGTCCGTAAGCAGTCATACGGACCGCAACATTGATAAGCTTACGGTCCGTAAGCTAGTGAAATTTTACCTATAAATAGCAGACATTGGCATTCGAAATCTGAACATTTTACGTCGAAAGAATTCCATTCACACACTGTAATACGTTCTGTTTACTTCAAATTACACCCCCGGGTATCGAAATTCTGCTACAAAACAGGGTATTAGCACAATCGCTGCTACGATTCATTTATCCGAAGATCAATATATCCAATGCATGTTTAAATGCCGCCCACATTAGGGTTATACTTTATCGTTCGTCATTAATTTGACGGATTGTCGTTAATTCGATAGGTAAAGTATTATACTTTATCGTTCGTTGTTAATTCAACGGATCATCGTTAATTCGATGGGTAAAGTATTATACCTTGTCGTTCATTGTTAATTCAATGGATCATCGTTAATTCGATGGACAAAGTATTGCATTTTGACATTTCTTGTGATAATTTGATCTCGTAAATTATCGTAATTGCTGGATTGATTACTAACCCAGTTTTGTGTGCATTGTATTTATATTAGGTTAACAAGGCTAAATCATAGATTAGACTCTGATCATATTAAATCAGCAATGTGAGTCATTCTCTCTTTTTATCAAATCTATTTACAAAAGTGTTTTATTTCAAAGTTATAATTACGGGGATTAAGTCTTTGTAATCACCAAATTACAGCCGGTATGTGGGGTATTGTGCACAGTATTACAGTTTTATCACTTTAGGTGGGCGAACCTAAATTTAGTGATATTCGTCATTCATTGGGGCAGCCAATGGTGATATGACCACAGTCACCGTAAAGATTCGAGTGACAAATACTGTGGGTAGTTGGATTGATATCAGAAACATTGTAATCGCTCTTAATACTGTAAATTATAACAAATGTGTCATTTTAGTAAATAGAATGATTCACTCAGTATTTCCCGCTGACAAAACCTTTTTCAAACATGTTTCAGGTGATCTGTTGTAATTCAGGAAAAGTGCTGAGGAGCAATTCAAGCTTACTGATAGTGGCTCAATCTAAAATAAATAAATACTTTTGTAATATCACGCTTTTATAGTAAAAATATAATATTGTAATTATCGGGGTTTATCCCGAATTGTGAAATAAAATAATCGGGGAAAAATTTTAGCTTTAAGCGATCCTGTTTCCGCTGTTAAACTCAATTAAATCAATACCGCAGTATTTCTGTCCCGCGGCTCTTGAAACGGGTCAAACCGGGTCTTGGGCCGTGACACTAAGTCATGCGTCGTATAGTTTTCCTCATGCTTTTTCAATTGCCTTGAAGCGTACACAATTACCTTTTTGCGTTGCATTAGCACACATCCTAATCCTAGCTTAGAAGCATCACAATAAACTTCAAAATCTTCTGTCCCTTCTGGTAGGGCAAGAATTGGGGTGTTTGTTAACTTTTGCTTTAAAATCTTAAAAGCCTCTTCTTGCTTAGGTCCCCATTCAAAATTAACTGTTTTACAGGTTAGCTTAGTTAATGGCACAACTATCTTAGAAAAATCATTAATGAAGCGCCTATAGTACCCAGCTAAGCCTAGAAAACTTCTAACTTCAGTAGCTGATTGTGGGACCTTCCATTTGGTGATCGCTTCTATCTTGGAGGGATCTACATGAATACCTTCGTGATTCACCATGTGTCCTAAAAATTGCACCTCCTGTAGCCAAAATTCACACTTCGAGAATTTGGTGTAAAGCTTCTCTTTTCTTAACAAAGTTAAGAGTGCATGCAGGTGCTGGCAATGTTCGTCCTGACTTTTGGAATAAATAAGTATATCGTCGATAAAGACAATTACAAATTTATCCAAATACGGTTTACAGATTCTATTCATCATGTCCATAAATGCCGCCGGAGCATTTGTTAGTCCAAAAGGCATAACTGTAAACTCGTAGTGACCATACCTAGTTCTGAAAGAAGTTTTAGGTATGTCTTCTTCTTGTACCTTCAACTGATGATATCCGGAGCGTAAATCTATCCTAGAAAAATATCTAGCTCCCTGCAATTGATCGAAAAGATCATCAATCCTAGGTAATGGGTATCGATTCTTAATTGTAACCTTATTCAATTCCCTATAATCGATACACATTCGCATCGAACCATCCTTCTTCTTTACAAACAACACCGGTGCTCCCCAATGGGATGAACTAGGTTGTATAAATCCTTTACTGAGCAATTCATCTAATTGCTTTTTCATTTCTAACATTTCAGTGGGTGCTAATCGGTAGGGTGCCTTAGCTACGGGCGTAGTTCCAGGAATCAAATGAATTCTAAATTCCACCTCCCTATCTGGTGGTGCTCCTGGTAATTCTCCTGGGAATACATCCGAGTATTCTGATACTACTGGAATCTCCTTAAGTTCCTTACCCTTAGTGCTAATGATTACTGAAATCATATACACTATTCCTTGCTTTCGTTTATAACTAGCAACTTTCATTACTGAAATGAACTTCATGGGTTTACGCGGCTTATCCCCTGTAATCATAATTACTTCTCCCGTGGGTGCACGTATTTCTATGGAGTTCTTATCACAAAGGATTCGAGCATGGTTGGCCACAAACCAATCCATTCCTAACACGACATCGAATCCAGCTAAATTCATAGGTAACAGGTTTGCAGAAAATTTATGACCCGAAAGTTCTATATTTTCTTTTTGCAAAACCGTATCTATATTAACAGAGTTCCCGTCTGCCGTTTCTACTGTATAAATCTGCCTAAGTTTGGTTAAGGGTAGCTTAAGAGCTTGGCAAAATGAAGTATTTATAAAACTTTGGTTTGCACCAGAGTCAAATAATACTTTCGCATAAACGTCATGAACTAGGAACATACCAGCAATCACATCAGGAATTAATTCTGCTTCCTGAGTAGTCAGTTGGAAGGCTCTTGCGTTTTTCTTGGTAGTTCCTTCTGCAGGTTTGGCTTTGTTGTCAGCTGGTTTGACCAGTTTAGGGCAGTCTGGTCTAAAATGTCCAGCTTCTCTACAATTGAATCAGATTGTGGATTTCTTCCTTCTACAATCTTCTTCTTGGTGCCCCGGAATTTTGCAGAAATTGCAATACCCTTTGCATCTTCCAAAATGCTTTCTTTTACAGGTATTGCAAAATTGAACAGTGGAAGATTGCCTGGTCCCCTTTTTCTTGAAATTGCTACTGTTACCCGCACGGAATCCTTGGGTAATCTTTTGGGCCACTTCCTTCTTTCGAGTTTCTTCTCGTGTACGCACCAGTCCGTCAGTCAAAGTATTGGCTAATTCTACCGCATCGTCGATCGTGCGGGGTCTCGCAGCTTTGACAATATCCCGGATCTCGCTAATTAAACCCCAAATGTAGCGGGAAATGAGTACCGGTTCTGGCGAAGCCAGAGTTGGTACAATTCTGGCATATTCGAAAAACTTCGAAGTATACCCTCGGCAGTCAACATCCACCATTCGGTGGCTCAGGAATTTGTTCGCCATTTGTTCTTTTTCATATCCAGGGCAGAATTTTCTTTCCACCAATTGCTTAAACTCTTCCCAGTTCATGGCATAGGCCTTGTCGCTTCCTTTGGCTTGCAATACCGTATTCCACCATTCTAATGCTTCTTCCTTGAAAAGATGAGAAGCATACATGACTTTATCCTCCTCGGCACATTTACTTATTTTAATTACTGCCTCGGTTTTCTCCAACCAACGCAGTGCAGCAATCGCCCCTTTATTGCCTGCAAATTCAACATGTTTACAGGCAAGAAATTCCTTGTAAGTGCAACCAGGCGTTGCAGCTTTCATTCTCTTAAGAATTGGGGCTTGCATTACATCATTATCATTATTATTAATGTTGCCGCCTCCATTTACGCTATTACTGAAGTTGTCTTCATGAGTACGTTTGCTTGGAATAATAGGTTGAGGTTCAACTGGATTTCGGGCAGCAGCAAGGATTGCTGGAATAGCATTGGCTATTCATTGAGCAACGATGTTTTCAATATCTTGTCTATTCAGAAATTGGTCTCCATTGTTTTGCTCAGATTGATTAACTTTGTTAACTGGTTCATTACCAGCGTGTTCCATCTGAATATTTATCAATTATTATTGTAACACCCTTAATTTTTCCCTTGATTTTAATAATAGTTTGTACCATTTCTAGTAAAATTTTGTTTAAATAACCTAACTTTCATAACAAAGTTCATAAGTTACATCAAACTTAGTCAACTATTAACTAAGTTGAAACATTTAAAAGATGTTTAAAATATGTTTACATTTCATACACAAAAGTTTTAAAGATTCAAAATATAGCGGAAGCTTCAAAATGTAGTGTTCGGTTCTTCATTAATCACTTGATCGCCACCCGTAAGATCCACCAATTTACCTAAGATCAAAACCGTTAAAAACATTAGTTTTAACGTTGTTATATAATATAATCACAAGGTTTAACATCACATTGGAAATAACAAGAAATATAAAAGCTATTTTGGATCCACCGTAAATTACGGTATCACCGTAATTTACGGTGAGTCCTGGAAATGTTTGGTCACCGTAAACCAGGAGATCCACGCCGTAACATATCTGACCTTTACCGTAAATTACGGTACTACCGTAATTTACGGTAGTACCTGGAAATCCATGTCTTGTTTGTTTTTGGTTCATTTCACTCAAACCCAACTCTTGGAATTTACTTTTCTAACAAACCACTACATCAAATTCTAGCAATTCAAACATGTTATTTATTAACCAATATCAAAGAACAATCCATCATATTCCGGAGCATTAATCATGTTTTACTTGATTATTTGACCCGTTTGGCTCGTCTAAGGAATCCTCCTCTATGACGACTACCAACGAGTACCAACCGAATTTAATCAATCAATCAATATAACGACTTCATCGCTTAATTCAAAACAACTCTTATTCAATTACACATTAGAATCATCAAATCTAATAAATGTAACGGGTCAAGTTACATACCTTAGCGCACGCCCTTCAACCGCGAATCACCACCGGCTTGTCCACTCGACGTTCCGGTATCTTGTCCTATAGAGTTCAATTCAAGACATGTTTAGAACTCTCTCTTCAAATCATAATTCGCATAATACACCGAACATCATGATTATGCGTTTAAACTCGAAATTTCAGTTTTTAAGCCTTCATAGAGGCATTTCAACAAACACTTCATAACCAGATTTTTACATGATTAAACATCACATCTTTAGTTTATCATTTAACCCTATTTTCATATAAATCAACCAATTTACATGAATGTTAGCTTCTAATTGCTGAAATCACTTCCAGATTGCCAAATTACACTAGATTAACAATCTACCTTCTAGTGTTCATCCAAATACACATGACCCACTAATCACCTACCATGGTGTTTATGGATTCACCCAAAATTTCTTATGATTTCAACTTTTATTGATCTAGGGTTTGTCCTTAGACACTATAGTTGTTCCTCAATCATCATAACATACACATGCAACCCTAATTCCAGATTTTTCCCAATTCATGAAAATTTCAAGTTGAGAGTTTTCCTTAAATTTTACATACCTTGTAATCCTCTTGTGATGAGGATCACGATTCTATGCTCGGATTTTCGTTTGGACCAGATTTGCACCTCCAATTTGAGATTTCAAGCAGATTTTTGAGACATGGAAGATGGGGGTGTCGCCCCTGGTTCTTCTGATCGACCAGACATTCCCATTATGGGGTGTTTGGTTTGTTTTATTTAATTTTAATTATCTCTAGTTTCAATTCTTACAACTTAAGCCCCTCAACTTTATTGAACATATTGTTTAGTAGCTTTTTAACCCTATTTTAAGTTACTTCTAGTCTTTTAACTAACTAGGTTAAAATTTCTAGTTAGTAAATTCTTGTTTATTTAAACTTTATATTTCTAATATAAAGTTTTATATTTTTCGGGGTGTTACAAGTCCACCCCCCTTAAAAAGGGTTTCGTCCCCGAAACCGAAGTACGTACCAAATAATGTAGGGTGAAGACGTCGCATCTCCTCTTCGGACTCCCATGTAGTGTCCGAACCTTTCCTATGCTCCCATTTGACCTTGACTTGGTCAATTTGTTTATTTCGTAAATGTTTGACCTTTCTGTCTAAAATCTCCACCGGTCTTACCGCATAGTTCAGACTATTATCCACTTCGATATCATCGTAATGGATATAGGCCGTTTCGTCTGCTAGGCACTTTCTTAATTGCGACACGTGGAACGTGCCATGGATTCCACTTAGCTCCTCCGGTAATTCAAGGCGGTAAGCTACCTTGCCAACTCTCCCGATAATTTTAAATGGTCCAATAAACCTTGGGCTTAGCTTCCCCCTTTTTCTGAATCTAATAACACCTTTCCATGGGGAGACTTTTAGCATGACCATGTCACCAACTTGGAATTCAATCGGCCTTTTCCTTTTATCAGCATACGCCTTTTGCCTGTCTTGAGCCGCTTTCAAGTGCGCCCGAACTTTATCGATCTTTTCATTCGTGGCTCGTACTATATCTTGGTGGGCGAGTTCACGTGGACCCACTTCACCCCAACATACCGGGGTTCGACACTTCCTACCATAAAGCATTTCGTATGGTGCCATCTTAATACTAGATTGGTAACTGTTGTTATATGAAAACTCGACTAACAGTAGGTGAACATCCCAACTGCCTCCAAAGTCGATTATACACGCCCGTAGCATGTCTCCCAATGTCTGTATTGTTCTTTCACTTTGTCCATCCGTTTGAGGATGGTACGCAGTACTAAGGAACAATTTGGTTCCCATTTGCTCTTGAAAATCTCGCCAGAAATTTGAAGTAAACCGGGTATCCCTATCAGACACGATGGACACCGGTACCCCATGACGTGCTATGATTTCATTGGTATAAACTTCCGACATCTTTTCTGACGTATACGTCTCACGAATCGGAATGAAGTGAGCACTTTTCGTCAATCTATCCACCACTACCCATATGGCATCAAAACCACGATTCGTCTTAGGCAATTTGGTTAATAGGTCCATTGTAATATGTTCCCATTTCCAAACCGGAATTTCTAACGGTTGGAGTTTGCCATATGGTTTTTGGTGCTCCGCCTTGACTTGTAAACATGTCAAGCACTTTTCCACATACTTCGCCACATCCATCTTCATTCCGGGCCACCAATAATTTTGTTTCAAGTCATTATACATCTTGGTCGCACCCGGATGAATTGAATAACGGGATTTATGAGCTTCATTAAGTAGAAGCGCCTTCACTCCACAGGTATGTGGGACCCATATCCTTCCGGATCGAGTCTTTAACCCGTGATTCCCATCCGACAAATCTTTCAACTGACCAATTATTCTTTCTTTCTTCCAATTCTCTTCTTTTACTGCTTCTAATTGCGCCTCTCGAATACGTTCAAGTATACCTGAGGTTACCACGAGTTGCATCGATCTTACTCGTATCGGGACATAATCCATTTTTCTGCTCAACGCATCCGCCACCGCATTAGCCTTTCCTGGGTGATAACGTATTTCGAAATCGTAGTCTTTCACCGTTTCCAGCCATCGCCTTTGTCGCATATTTAACTCCTTCTGATCGAAGAAGTATTTCAAACTCTTGTGGTCGGTGAATATGGTGCACTTTACCCCATACAAGTAGTGCCTCCATATTTTTAATGCAAACACTACCGCCGCCAACTCGAGATCGTGTGTGGGATATTTCTTCTCGTGTATCTTCAATTGCCTCGAGGCATAGGCTATTACCTTGCCCCGTTGCATCAACACGCAACCGAGTCCCGATAGTGAAGCATCCGAATAAACCTCCATGTCTTCGACTCCGTCCGGCAATGTCAATACCGGAGCTTGAGTTAACTTTTCTTTTAGCGTTTGAAACGCTTTCTCTTGATCAACACCCCAAATGAACCTTTCTTTCTTTCGTGTTAGCTTTGTTAGTGGTGACGCAATCTTGGAGAAATCTTGGATGAATCTCCTATAGTATCCCGCAAGTCCCAAAAAGCTTCTAATTTCTGAAGGGTTCTTCGGGGAATTCCATTTTGACACAGCCTCTATCTTTGACGGATCCACCAAAACTCCGTCGGCATTTATGACATGGCCTAAAAATTGAACCTCTCGTATCCAAAAGGCACATTTAGAGAATTTTGCATATTACTTCTCTCGCCTAAGTGTCTCTAACACTTCTTGTAAGTGGTGTGTGTGTTCAGCTTCACTTTTCGAGTACACCAAGATATCATCGATAAACACGATGACCGACTTATCCAACATTGGCTTGCAAACCCGGTTCATGAGGTCCATGAAAGCCGCGGGTGCGTTTGTTAGCCCAAATGACATCACGAGGAATTCGTAATGTCCGTATCTCGTGCGGAAAGCCGTCTTCGGCACATCTTCTTCTTTGACCTTTAGTTGGTGATACCCCGATCTAAGGTCAATTTTGGAAAACCAGTTCGCACCTTGTAGTTGGTCGAATAAATCATCTATCCTCGGGAGCGGGTATCGGTTCTTTACCGTGAGTTTGTTTAACTCCCGGTAATCAATACACATGCGCATGCTCCCGTCTTTCTTTCTCACGAACAATACCGGTGCGCCCCAAGGAGACACACTCGGCCTTATGAATCCCTTGTCAAGCAGATCTTGGATTTGGGACATCAACTCTT
The DNA here is from genome assembly GCA_030545235.1 of Helianthus tuberosus. Lineage (NCBI taxonomy): Eukaryota > Viridiplantae > Streptophyta > Magnoliopsida > Asterales > Asteraceae > Helianthus > Helianthus tuberosus. The sequence continues at coordinate 179,499,289 of CM060420.1, forward strand.
GTAATTCCGACGGTGCAAGTCGGTACGGGGCTTTTGCTACGGGTTTCGCGCCCGGAATCAATTCGATCCCGAACTCTACTTCCCGTTCAGGCGGTATCCCCGGTAAATCTTCCGGAAAAACATCTTCATAATCTCGTACAACCGGTACATCTCCAATCTTTCGTGATTCTTTCTCGGGCTCATTAGCGTATATTATGAATGCCTTGCATCCTCGCTTCATTAGCTTGTGAGCTTTCAACATTGAGCATACTATGGGGTTGCCTCCTTTTTCGCCATAAATGGTGACGTGTTTTCCGCTCGGAGATGTTAGTTTTATCTCTTTACGGAAGCACACGACCTTTGCATGGTGTCGAGATAGCCAATCCATCCCAACGACTACTTGAAATTCTCCCATCGACATCGGGATTAGATTTATCAAATATTCTTCATCGTCGATGCTCAGTTTACAATTTTCACATACATCACAAACAATAAAGCTTTTGTTATTACCTATCTCTACTTCTAAAGGCACAGGTAATTTTGTTAGAATAAATGAAGGATGTCGAATAAGTCCATATGAAACAAAGGATTTATTCGCACCCGTATCAAATAACACGTGTGCAGGAATTGAATTTACAGCAAATATACCTGAGACCACGTCAGGTTCAACCTTTGCTTCTGCGGCGGTTAGTTGGAAAGATCTTGCCTTTGCTTTCGGGGCTTCAACTTTCGGTTCCTGCCCATCCTTCTTTCCAACCAGTTCTGGGCATTCTGACTTCTTGTGACCCGTTCGATAACAATTGTAACAAACCGTCACTTTCTGTAACACCCCGAAAATGGGTTTGGTAATTAACCCACGTTAATACTAAAAGACGGGTAAAATACCGTCAGTGGTAAAAGTAACCCGGTGAATATTAGGATTTTAAATAAATAAACCTAATATTAAATAAAAGTAGAATAAGGCTTTGGAGGAAATAAAGTTTATAGAAGGCCCGACCTAACGGGACTTAAAATAAACTTAGTCATAAATATTCCTGAACCCGCTAAGTTAACTAGGAATATTAAACCTAGTTAATAAGTGGGAATATTGTTAAAAATAAGGAGGTTGTAGCCTACTTAATAACGAACCAAACACGAGGGGTTAAAGTGGGATAACTAGAAAAGTTATTTAACTAAACAAAACACAAACACACACACACATGTGTGTTCTGGATCGAGCTCAGGAAAGCTCCCAAGGAGCCAAACCCTAACATCTAACATAATCATCAAATTGAAGGATCAAATGAAGCCCAAATTCACAACCGAGCGTGAATTAACGATCACCCGAACAAGAGGATCGTAAGGTATGTAAAATCTTGATGATTAGTGAAGTTGTGAAATATGGATAATCATCCTAATCATGAATTAGGCATGGATTAGAGAAGGTATGGCTAGATTAGTGATGTATACTTGCTTAGGAACAAAACCCTAAGTGAAAATCATACATGACATGCTATGTATTGAATGATTTGATGATTTACTACACTTAATCAAGTGGGTTTTAAACATATGATGAAAAAGATGAAATAATTGTGATTAGAATCATCATGCATGATAATAATCGATAAATACTTGAACAAATGATGTGTTTAAGGATATGATTATACCTACTATAAAAAGGGTTTTGTATGATATGATAAAATTGGATGATTGTTCATGATTAATGATGTTTAATATCATCAAGAATTAATTTGGTAACTTATTGTTACAAGAGCTTGCTAAATACGTGATTAAAACGGTAACATAAGAATGATGTTTACCGGATAATTGGCCAAATAATTAAAACTAGTAGTTAAGCTACTTCGTATAGTTAATTATGTCAACAGTCAGTTGACTTTTAAAAGTCAAACTGATCAATGATATGGTCGAATGGTAATTTCGACATAAAAGTCGTAGGATGGAATAGTCATGAATGATTAGGACTAAGTTAACCATCTTATGAATTATGATGATAATTTGACGCTGACAAGCTAAGGGTAAGCTTGGGAAGGAAGCGGGTCAAACTAATCGGGAGTAAAGGAAAATGCATAAACAGGATGCAAGGTAAGTATATCTTACACTAGTCATATATTTATAATATTCTTTCGTCGTATTAGTTACGAAAAATAAAAATACCTAATTGAGATATGATGTTCCGACGTGTGGTCGTACGGAACAAGATAATCAAATATGACAAGAAAACATAGTGATGGCTAAAAATGAGTTAAACCGGTAATTCGATCATATTATGACGAATGAAGCATGTACTTTTAATGGTTATCATATAAGTTAAATCATAATAACCATTAAGGGAAAAATGGTAATTTTGACAATGGTAATTGGTCATTTAGACCAAACGGGTCAAAAGGTGAAATTATCACCCTTTTGACAACATCGACTAATGGGTTGTCAAGTTGCATGATTTTAGGAAATAAATAGCACATGGATGCTTACATCGCTATCACTTAGTAGCAACTAAGGAAAGGTATTGAAACGGGTCAATATATTGATCCGAGGCAGGTATGTATAATAATACAATACACCATGTAGAATTTGGAGTTTTATAACAGTTAGACAAGGTTAAAATAAGATATTCGGTTATCTTTTAGGTAAGCGAATAAATTGAGTTATGATTATGGTGTTTTAGAAACATATTGGTTTCTAAACAAGAATATGGATAAAAGGTCGGACTTTGGGGTTCAAATAAGCACTAATAGTCCTTCGTCGTAAAAGAATGACTAAAATCGACCAAAACGCCCTTGTAGGCTAAATGGAACAAACGACCCTTAGAGGTTGTTTGGAAACGAGTTTTATGACTAGGTAAATATTTAGAATAAGTATAGAAGTTGAAAGATGTGATATGTTAGTCACATAGCTCTATTTGAGTCTTGCCGTAAAATAGCAATCCGAAGGGTAAAACTCGAAACATATAGATATACACATTTAAATCCACACACATATAGTTGTAGTGGAAGATTTCTTGATAAGAAATGTAGGAATAAGATGCTAGAAAAGAAGGAAGGTGATTTCAAGCTTTAAAGTGCTTAAATACCCTTAACGGGTCAAAATAAGCATACGAGCGAAAACGGGTTTAATTTGTGCAATAAACCTATGATTAGAACCTAATATGGTATATAACATTTATTTGAAGATGTGTATGAAATATAGGAATCAAATAAATACGTTTGTTTGATGAAATATATAATCGGGTCAATATTTGGTATAAAGGGTAATAAGCCGAAGACTTAAAAGTCTTAAATTTTGTTAAGCCGAATGTCGGTTTTTAACTCCATATGATGGAGAATCAAATTACAATCACGTAGGAAGAAACGGTAGGTCAAACGGATAAGCGGTTTGAAAGATACGAAAGATTTCGTATCAAATTACGGCAAAATGGAAATGCTGAATGCAGGGGCCACCGTAAATTACGGTGTCCACCGTAATTTACGGTGGAGCTGAAAATGTTACGGTGATTCTCTTCTGATTTACGGTGGAAGAATAAAGTTTCAGGGGCTACCGTAAATTACGGTACCCACCGTAATTTACGGTGGGCTCTGTACAAAAATGTATTTTTTTTATCAAGTTTAGCTTCCCGGACTCGTTTAGACACATTTTAATCTCCGTATGACTAAAGCATTTCATGTTTATGAAATGTAGGTACATTTTGGATGCCGAAAGACGATCAAGCTCAACGAAGAACCGAACACGATAAAGATACACGCTTCCGCACTTTGCCACGTTGTAGATTTTAAACAACATATTCGATCAAGTTGTGTAGAATAACTAATGATTGGTAAAAGTTTTAATAAACCCGTATTTCTAATGCATATACAATCTTAATTACATGATTGTTTACGTAAAATGTACGTTAAACCTTGAATTATAAGAACGGGTGTTACACTTTCTCCGGGCATGATATAGCCATATGTCCCGTTTTCTTGCATATGGGACAAGGCTTATCCTTGTAACGGCATTCGCCTTTATGACCCTTCCCGCAGATTCTGCAACTTGGCGACCCGTCTTTCTTATCAGATTTCTTTGCGCTTTCGTTTGTTCGTGCCTTCTTAGTAGGGCTTGGATTCACATCTTGTGCCCTTCGTTCACCCCGTTCTATGCTCTTTTTCAGTTCGATCTCCCTTTCCCGAGCAGCATTGACAATCTTGGTAAGGGTCTCGTATTTTGAAGGGGTTATGAACTCTCTATACTCCGCACTTAGCATGTTATGGTAGTAATAGACCTTTTGTTCTTCGTTTGTCACCAAATCATCACAGAACTTTATCTTGTCCATAAACATCCCCGTGATCTTGTCTATGGATTCACCCTTGTGTCTGAGTTGCATGAACTCTTCCTTGATTCTATTTATGACCGCTTTGGGACTATGGTGTTTAAGAAACGGCGTCTTAAACTCCTCCCATGTCATGGCCTTAGCCGCTTCACTTCCAATCTCCTTCTTTTTGTTATCCCACCAGTCTTTCGCTTGACCTCTTAATTGACCCGTACCATAAGCTACGTAGTCGTTTTCATCACAATGAGTTCTCTCGAATACTCCTTCGATATCACTTAGCCATCGTTGGCACACAATTGGATTAACCTCCCCATTATATATTGGTGGTTTACAGGCCATGAATTCTTTGTATGAACAAGGCTTTCGTCCACCATGTTTTTCCTTTGCTGAATTGGAATCATCTTCCAATTTCTTGATTCTCTCTTCTACTATTGATAAAACTGTGTTTTGAATTTTATCAATAAAGCCCGACAAGCTGTTTTCGATCGCCTTTCCAACCTCTTCGGCAATCACTTCCCTCACTTGTTCGGTGACTCTTGGCACCGCATTATCATTACCTCCATCAGCCATCTCTATTTCTGAAATGTTTACATAAATTGTTAAACATTCCATTTATAACACATGCTTTACTTGTTTTGATTTAATCAAGTTCATAACTCGATTTAATCATTCTTGTTTCAATTCAATCAAGTTCGTAACTTGATTTAATCATTCTTGTTTCAATTCAATCAAGTTCGTAACTTGATTTAATCATTCTTGTTTCATGCATTTCTTGTTTTTGAGTGAGCTTACACACTCGTTTCATGCATATTGTTCATTTCTTATTCTTTACGTAGTACATAATTTATTAACAAATAAGTTAGTTCTTACCGGACGATCGATCAAGCTTGAACCGAACACTTATTGACAACCTTGAGCTCTGATTACCAACTTGTAACACCCTTAATTTTTCCCTTGATTTTAATAATAGTTTGTACCATTTCTAGTAAAATTTTGTTTAAATAACCTAACTTTCATAACAAAGTTCATAAGTTACATCAAACTTAGTCAACTATTAACTAAGTTGAAACATTTAAAAGATGTTTAAAATATGTTTACATTTCATACACAAAAGTTTTAAAGATTCAAAATATAGCGGAAGCTTCAAAATGTAGTGTTCGGTTCTTCATTAATCACTTGATCGCCACCCGTAAGATCCACCAATTTACCTAAGATCAAAACCGTTAAAAACATTAGTTTTAACGTTGTTATATAATATAATCACAAGGTTTAACATCACATTGGAAATAACAAGAAATATAAAAGCTATTTTGGATCCACCGTAAATTACGGTATCACCGTAATTTACGGTGAGTCCTGGAAATGTTTGGTCACCGTAAACCAGGAGATCCACGCCGTAACATATCTGACCTTTACCGTAAATTACGGTACTACCGTAATTTACGGTAGTACCTGGAAATCCATGTCTTGTTTGTTTTTGGTTCATTTCACTCAAACCCAACTCTTGGAATTTACTTTTCTAACAAACCACTACATCAAATTCTAGCAATTCAAACATGCTATTTATTAACCAATATCAAAGAACAATCCATCATATTCCGGAGCATTAATCATGTTTTACTTGATTATTTGACCCGTTTGGCTCGTCTAAGGAATCCTCCTCTATGACGACTACCAACGAGTACCAACCGAATTTAATCAATCAATCAATATAACGACTTCATCGCTTAATTCAAAACAACTCTTATTCAATTACACATTAGAATCATCAAATCTAATAAATGTAACGGGTCAAGTTACATACCTTAGCGCACGCCCTTCAACCGCGAATCACCACCGGCTTGTCCACTCGACGTTCCGGTATCTTGTCCTATAGAGTTCAATTCAAGACATGTTTAGAACTCTCTCTTCAAATCATAATTCGCATAATACACCGAACATCATGATTATGCGTTTAAACTCGAAATTTCAGTTTTTAAGCCTTCATAGAGGCATTTCAACAAACACTTCATAAGCAGATTTTTACATGATTAAACATCACATCTTTAGTTTATCATTTAACCCTATTTTCATATAAATCAACCAATTTACATGAATGTTAGCTTCTAATTGCTGAAATCACTTCCAGATTGCCAAATTACACTAGATTAACAATCTACTTTCTAGTGTTCATCCAAATACACATGACCCACTAATCACCTACCATGGTGTTTATGGATTCACCCAAAATTTCTTATGATTTCAACTTTTATTGATCTAGGGTTTGTCCTTAGACACTATAGTCGTTCCTCAATCATCATAACATACACATGCAACCCTAATTCCAGATTTTTCCCAATTCATGAAAATTTCAAGTTGAGAGTTTTCCTTAAATTTTACATACCTTGTAATCCTCTTGTGATGAGGATCACGATTCTATGCTCGGATTTTCGTTTGGACCAGATTTGCACCTCCAATTTGAGATTTCAAGCAGATTTTTGAGACATGGAAGATGGGGGTGTCGCCCCTGGTTCTTCTGATCGACCAGACATTCCCATTATGGGGTGTTTGGTTTGTTTTATTTAATTTTAATTATCTCTAGTTTCAATTCTTACAACTTAAGCCCCTCAACTTTATTGAACATATTGTTTAGTAGCTTTTTAACCCTATTTTAAGTTACTTCTAGTCTTTTAACTAACTAGGTTAAAATTTCTAGTTAGTAAATTCTTGTTTATTTAAACTTTATATTTCTAATATAAAGTTTCATATTTTTCGGGGTGTTACAATTATTTATCACAGGCTAATATTTAATACAACCATTCAAGTATCACTGTACAAACAGAAAAACGGCAAACATTGCGACTTTTATATATATACATGTCTTTTACAAATTACAACTGAAATTCAAAATATCCCAGGGGTTGTGTATTCATAATTTATTTTAGTCTATCTAGGAATATTATGTTCAACATGCTTTTATATAAGGTTTATTCTATCTTCTCTTACTAAGTTGTCTATCTAATGGGCAAAGTTCCTTTAAAGTTTCTGGCTTATAGATGATATGGGTGCTAGTACTGGGTCAGGGTGTTGAGATATAAGATAATTATAAACTTTTCTGGTTGAGATCTAATTTCATTGGTTGGTCCGGGTTTGGCAGTTTAACTTAATTAAAAGTTAACATTTACTGCTGTAGTGGCTAACATATAGAGATTTGCCCATTGTTCATCTAATTCATTTTACCATGGTGGGTTATTACCTGTTCCTAAGTTTCCTTATTAATCATCACTCCTTTTGGTTGTGACTTCTTTATTTTCTCTTGACTTTTTCTAACAATCCAACTTCTTTTCTTAGTGGTAAGTGGTTTCTTAAACTGTGCCTTACGAACAAATATTCCTTCCTCAGTATCTGCTGAGTATCTTGAGGAATTTGATTGAAATGAGGTTCCGTTATCTTTTGGGGAACTATTTAATTGACGATAGATGTCTGAAATTCTTTGCTTACCCATACTATAAACTAACAAATAGTCAAATAACACAAAAACACATATTTACAGAATGGCAATCAGAAAAATTAAGTATTTCTAAATACTTAATTGGCTTAAATCAGTGGCTCTGATACCACCTTTTTTTGTCACGGCCCCCCATCCCGGTTTTACCCGGTCCAGGAGCCGCGAGACAGAAATCCCGTGGTATTTATCAATTGAGTTGGCAGCTGAAGTTTTTAACAGGATCTTTTAAATCTTGAAAATGCCCAATTATTTCATTTCATAAATTGGGACAAACCCCTTAATTTACAATAGAGGAATTTCACAAGGAAATTCCCCGTTTTACAAAACATGTTTATTTATTTAACTGAGCCACCACTTCAAGCTTTATTAGTGCTCCGTAGCACTTTTCCTTGATTCACGGTAGGTCACCTGAAACATGTTTTAAAAATATTTTATCAGCGGGGAAATACTGGCGAGTCACTCAAGTTATACAAAACTACATATAGTTATAAATTACAGCAAGAGCGATTACAATGGCTTCTATCTTATTTTTATCTGGCGCCGTGTCACAGCCTTGTGACGATGGTCATACCACTATTGGGTCATTTCACCCAAGTAGTGATGATTATCACTGTTAGGCTGATGAACCTAACCGTGAGAAAATTAGTAATGTGCACAATACCCCACTAGCCAGTGATTCAAGATAACCACGACTTAATCCATGTAATTATAACGTTTGAAAATAATTGGAGTATTGTAAAACACTTTTGATAAAAGAGAATAACTCACATTGTAGATTTAAACGGGCAGAGTTTAGCCTACTGATTAGCCGCGTGACATAATTTAAATAACAATGCACACGAAACTAGGTTAGTAACTTAATACAACTTTTACGACAACTCACGAGATCGAAACCCTCATGACGAATGACAAAGTATAGCCCAATTAAGGACAGTACTTAAACATCCATCGGACTGGTCTCCATCGATCGGACATTAAATCGTAGCAGTGATCGAGTTTTTACCCTGTTGTCGCGGCAGCGTTTCGTGCTGTGTGTGTGTTTTGAAGTAAACAGATGATATCTTAACGTAGAAAATGAGTTTTTACGTCGAACCAACGCCAAACTTCAAGTGCCACACCCCTCTATATATACTGAAAAAACGTCTCCCTCGCGTGGCGCGAGGGCCTGTCGCGTGGCGCGAGGGGACCCCTTCTGGCATATGGTAGCCTCGTGTCTCAGTAGCTTGGGTGAGTCGACGTTTCGTTAAATTTCGAATTCTATCGTAAACTGTTAAGATAATATCAACTAGGAAATACCCCCCCCCCCCGGAGTTTTAGCGGCCCAGATCCTAGTTCTGAGTGTTCTGAAAATTTTAGGGGTCATGCAATATTTCTTGGGGGTCTCAATTAGGGTTTCCTATTGGACAAAATAAAATAAGAAATAGGACTTTTGTTGAGAGTTGTTACATATACCGAGGAGGCTCGCTGTGATGCTCCCCACCAAGCTCCATGGGGTTTAAAACAGAAGGACACGTTTGTGGAGTTTGCTTCATGCCGTGATTGGTTCTTAAATTCTTTCCCTCCTGGTGAGGTCAACCGGCAAATGGCGCGAACCCATGACGGGTTATATCATGCATACGTTGTTGGGGAAGCCAACACCCGCGCTGTTAACCACCAAATTGTGCGCGAGTGGCGCATAATGGTTAGAGAGCGAGGTGATTGGGAAAAAATATCGTGATCGTTTGTTGAGACATGCTAAGGATTTTGAGAAGATGAAGAGCGTGTTTGCTGAGGAGAAAGCTAAGTTCGAATCAGAGAAGAAATCTGAGGAGTGGGGCCGCGAGGGCTTAAGGAGCAGATTGCAAGCTGCGGAGGAGCTCTTGTCCAAGGAGCGCGCAGAGTGAAAAAAGATATGTGAAAAAGATAATCAACACATGTACGTAGCTCGTTCCAAGATTACCGACCTTGAGGCCCAAAATGCCACATTAACAAAGAAAGTTGAGGATGTTGAGGCTGACAAAGAACGTGTTGAGGTTCAAACAACTTTTGGCCCTTTCTTCTTTATGTTGTTTTTCACTTGTCAAAATATCACTAAGTTATCATTTCATCCTTTGCAGGCTGAGTTAAAGGCGCAGGTGGCCATCAAGGACAAGGAATTGCATGTCAAGGATGTGGAGATTGCGGAGTTGAAGCGCCGATTGCATGAGCAGACGGACAAGAATGAGTCGTTAGAGATTGACCTCGAGGCTGAGAGGGTGAAGGCTGCTACCGCCGAGGAGGCGCGAGATATTAGCACTTCCGCCCTTAACGTAGCTCAGAACAATTATGTCGAAGCTCAAGCAATCGCGGATACGCTGGTTTCTGAATCTGAATGGATGCGCAATAGAGGGGTAGTTTTGGTAAGGTTCCCCTTTCTTAACTTTGTTTTATTTTTTGTCCTCTCATCTTGTTGCCTTTTTGCATATTGCTAATTCTATTCTAATGCTTCTGAGTTGGATGCGGCTGTTGCCGCTCTTATAGATGCCTCACGCGCAGTTGGGCACCGTGGAGGTTATCTAGAGTGTGCACAACATGTTGAAGAGGCATTTGGACAAGAGTTTGATGTTAGTCATTGCTCAATGACCGATCAGGCTGATGCTGCATTAGCCCGCGCTGAAGGAGTTTATGACCATCTCCCGCTGCCTGTGATCGATTTGGTCGCAGAAGCGCTGAAGCATGTCGACTGGTGTTCGCGGCTAAAGACTATCTTGGACCCTCCACAGACTGTGGAGTTATCTGATGAGGAAGAAACAGCCGGTGGTGATGGCGATGGTGATGGCGATGGCGATGGTTATGAGTAGACGATAAGTGTAGATAGGGTTTGTGCCTTGTAATTTTCCTTTTAGATGTTAAATGTAGCTCATCGCGCGGTTGCGCTTCTTTAATTGAATTGATGATGTTTTGCTATCTTTTTATGTGATCAACGCGCGGGTGCGTTTTTTTGGAATGTGAAATTTATGTTTCTTTTCTATTTGTCAAGTTACAATTATTGCATTGTTGTTAGAAACTTTGGTTAAATTAGCTCGGATAAATGTAAGTGTGGCTCGTGTATGAGTGTTTCTGCCCGGTCTCGCGCTATGATCGCGGAGGACCTTGGAGGCATACTCAAGAGCTCGTAATTTCCTGAAGTGTTTTCGCGCTAATCAAAAGTTTAACATGCATTTGTAACGTAGAAGTCATGACGGTAAAAACAAACGGCATAGTCAATGCTTTCATTTAGCAACTTAGAAACAGACGCAAGGCCAACATACATAATCAAAGTAGAGGGGCGTAAAGCCAAGATAAGTAATTAAAAAGGTGCGTGGCCAACATAACTGAATAAAGGCGCATGGCCGAGAGTAGTCACATGTAACACTTGCGCAATTGTTGCGCGTTCCACGTGCGTGGGGTGATGTGTCTATCCAGGGTGCGCAACTTGTATGCCCCTTTTCCTAGCACCTCATGTATTAAGTATGGGCCTTCCCACTTAGGTGCTAGTTTACCGGGTCGTTTAGCATTGGAAGCTTCATTATCTCTGAAAACGTACTCTCCTGGAGTGAAGGTACAAATGCGCACTCGAGCATTGTAGTACCTCTCCAACGTCTTGTACTTGGCCTCTTTGATTCGCGTTATTTCGCACCTCTCCTCGAGTAGGTCCAAGTCTAGACGGCTCTCCGCCACGTTATCGATTTTGCTGACCGCTGTCAGGCGCGGCGAGGGGAGGCCAATTTCAGCTGGGATAACCGCCTCTGAGCCGTAGACCAGGCTAAAAGGGGTTTTGCCAGTGCTTGTTTTTGGCATTGTTCGATGAGCCCACAGGATGCTCGGGAGCTCATCTACCCAGCCTCTTCTCTTAGTGCCCAGTCGGGCCTTTATCCCTTCGACAATACTTTTGTTGACACTTTCTACTTGGCCGTTTCCCTGAGGGTGCGCAACGGAAGAGAAAGTGTGCTCAATTTTCAGCTCTTTCATCCATTCTTGAAGATCTTCAGAAGCAAAATTGGTGCCATTATCGGTTACAATCTTGAGTGGGAGGCCAAATCTGCAAATGATGTGCTCCCATATGAACTTGCGCACCATCATTGCAGTAGTTGAAGTGAGTGCCTTGGCTTCCACCCATTTGGTGAAATAATCAACGGCGACAATTATGAACTTCACAGCTCCAGGAGCTTCAGGGAAAGGTCCCACCATATCGATCCCCCACTGCTGAAAAGGCCAAGTAGTGGACACATGGATTAGATCATTCTTTGGGCGCAGGGTTTTCGGAGCGTGTCTTTGACATGAGTCGCATTTGCGCAGCTCCTTCAGGGCGTCAACATGCATCCCTGGCCAATAGTAACCAGCGTTTATTATCTTCGCGACAACCATGTGCGGGCCCGCATGGATGCCGCAGATGCCTTCATGAATCTCCCTGATTAGGTAAGTTGCATCTTGGGGGTCCACACAGCGCATGAGTGGCCCTAAGAAGGATCTTATGTACAAAATTCCGCCATTCATTTCATAGAAAAATGCTTTGTTTTGTATCTTCCTTGCTTCTGCTTTGTTTTCAGGGAGAATTCCTTCTTGCAAATACTGGATGATAGGGGTCATCCAAGACGATGGCCCTATCTCAATCACATTCACTTGGCGCAACAAAACTGACGGGTTTTTAAGACTTCGATTCTTACATCCTTGGCGAGATGTTGGAAGGCTGTTGAGGCGAGCTTGCTTAGCGCGTCTGCTGGCTTGTTCTCAGATCGATTGATATGAACAACCTTGTATGATTGGAATTGCTGAAGCAACTCCTTCGCTTGCTCCAAGTACAAAGCCATAACCTCGCCTTTTGCATCATACAGACCATTAATCTGACTCGCGATCAGAAGAGAATCTACGTGCGCTTGTAGATTTCGAGCTCCCATCTTGATGGCTAGGCGCAGGCCTGCCAAAAACGCTTCATATTCTGCCTCATTGTTGGTATTTTTGAAATCCAACTTGATGGCGTAGGTGAACTCATGCTTCTCTGGGCTAACAAGGCGCAAGCTAGCTCCAGCGTCGTATTCGTTCGAGGCTCCGTCAGTGTATAACAACCATAACCCACCTGATGTGTCTTTGATGGGAGTATCAACAACTTCACAATCTTTGATCTTATCTTCTGGAACTTCAGTTATGAAGTCCGCTAACACTTGGCCTTTAAAGGCTGGGTGCGGCCTGTATAGAATGTTGTGGCCCCCCCAGCTCGATTTCTCACTTTGCTAAGCGTCCTGACATCTCTGGTTTTTGTAGGATTGTGCCAATATGGAAGTTAGTGAGTACAGTGATTACATGCCCCGTAAAATACCTGCGCAGCCTCCTGGAGGCGTGTAGCAGCGCGAGCACTAACTTTTCCATGGTTGAATATCGTGTTTCTGGATCTATGAGCACCCTACTAACATAATAGTTTGGAGTCTGCACTCCATCTCTTTCTACCAGCAATACCGACCCAACTGCCTTATTCAAAGAAGACAAGTACATAATGAGTGGTTCCTTCTCGAATGGCGCAGTTAGAGTAGGGAGCTTGATTAAACACTCCTTCATTTGTTGGAAGGCAGCTTCTGCTTCTGGAGTCCATTTGAATTCTTGCTTTTTCACGCAGTTGCGCAGAGTACTGATAAAAGGGTACGATTTTGCAGCTGGTTTGATAGAAATCAATTTAGCGTGGCTATGCGTCCGGCTAATCTCTGCATTTCTTTGATCGTGTGTGGTGACGGCATCCGCTCTATGGCTTGAACTTTTTCGGGGTTAACCTTGAAACCGTCGTTTGTAACCACGAAGCCTAAGAACTTGCCTTCCTCCATACCAAAAGAACACTTTGCTGGATTCAGCTTCATGTTCACGCTTCTTAGAGAGTTAAACGTCTTCTCTATGTCCTTTAACATCTGGTCCTCCTCGGGACTTTTAATCACCAGATCGTCAATGCACACTTCGATATGTTTTCCGATGTCATCAGCAAATATCGTATCCATCAATCGCTGGTAGGTTGCGCCAGTAGTTTTGAGCCCGAATGGCATCTTTGTGTAACAGAAGATTCCGATGTCAGTGCGAAAAGTTGTTTTGTCTTCATCTTCCAGTGCCATTTGGACTTGATGGTACCCCATGTAACAATCCAAAAACATTTCCATCTGTATGGCGCGAGAAAGTCTATCTTCTTGTCGATCTCAGGCAGTGAATAACAATCCTTGGGACATGCCTTATTGAGATCAGTATAGTCAACACACATGCGCCATATTCCAGTAGATTTCTAGACCATAGCAGGGTTTGCCACCCAACTTTGATAGCGCACCTCCCTCAGAATTCCTGCCTTTAGCAGCTCACAAACTTGCTCATTCATAGCTTTGGTCTTATCCACTCCTAGGCTGCGCCTTCTTTGCACTTTTGGCTTGACGGAAGGATAAGTGTTCAGACAATGTTTAGTGACATCGTGCGGGACACCGGTCATGTCGGCTGGAGTCCAGGAGAAAATGTCCATGTTCCTGAACAGTAACTGCTTGAGGTGCGTTCTGATATTTGGTGAGATTGCATGGCCTATCGTCACCGTCTGTTATGGGTACTTGCGGTTCAAGACCCATTTTTCTGGCTCTGTTGTTGAGATTTTCGCTGCCTTGGTTGGGCGCACATCGTCTGCTGACATCACCTCTTTCTTTGCATAGATAATCGCCACTCCCATCTCAGTTGGGAATCCGATGGCTGAGTGGGGTGTGGAGGTGACCGTGTTCAATTCGCCTTGGGTTTCTCTCCCAATTCACACATCATGCCTTGATTTGACTGGCATCACCATGAAGTTGACGTTTGTAGTTCTTTAATGTTTCTCATCGGATAGCGTGACGGGGAAACTGATTTGGCCTAGTGGGAAGACCACCTCATTGCATAATCCCGATAGAGGATAATCAACAGGTTCTAGGCGCGCTTTATCTTCATCGTCGAACTGATTGAAGCATTGTTCATAAATGATATCAGCCGTACTTCCCGGATCAATGAAGATGTATTCTGTTTCGTAGTGACCAATGATGCCGGTAATGACAACGAGGCATGTGGCGCGTGGTCCCCCGCGCACCACCGGAAAGATGACTTGTTGTTCTTGCCATGCAGTTTCGAATGGGCGCTTGCCTTTGTCCCTCGCGCTGTACCTTGGTCCATTGACCATGTGTGTTTCCAGGCACCTAACCTTCTTGTGGTTTCCTTCATCATTGCACTGAATCTGGCGCGTCTCCTTGCGCACATTCTTTACCAGATGGCTTATTTTTCCGCTTTTCAGCGCTCTCTCGATTTCTTGCCTTAGACTGATACAGTCATCCGTCAGATGACCTGTATCCTTGTGAAAATCGCAGTACAGATTCGGGTCTTGCCCCTTCTTGTTGGTCATAGGCTTTGGTGCCTTGAAATCGTGGTTCTCTGTCATGAGCACCTCTTTGGGTGTTTTAATGTGTGGAGTCCAGTGCTTTTCTCGATTCTCGTTCTTGACGGCCTTTCGATAGCCAATTCTGTCGATTGTTTCTCGCGCGTCCTCTTTGTAGCGTGGCTGTTCTTCATAACCGCTGGATTGTCCTGACTTCCATCCAGGGTTTCTGTTCTTGTTGCGCTTGCCATAGTCGCGCGAATTGCCTTTCGAAAATCGATCTTCGGTGTAAGAGCTCTTAGTTCCAGCCAACGATTCTTCGGTATGCGCTACAATCTTTGCAGCCGCCATCAGTTTGTCCCATTCTTTGGGCATACCGTCCTTTCCTGTGATAGTCCTGATGAGGCTATCACATCGAATGACTTTCTTGAAGTGAGCGCATTAGTTGTTCGCTTACACCACCGATTTCCAAACACTCCTTATTGAAGCGAGTGATGAAGTCTTCTAAACCTTCGTTTTCTCTGCGCCAGTTGTCTGTTACTTCAGACGTATCGCTCTGATAACGTCTTTGCTAGCTGAAATGGTTTACAAATTGGAGTTCTGAAGTCGACCCATGACGTGATTTTTCCAGGCGGGAGGCTGTCGAACCAGGCGCGAGCAGCCCCAGTGAAAGTCTGGATGAACAGATGGCACCACATGGGCAAGTTCTGAAGTCGACCCATGACGTGATTTTTCCAGGCGGGAGGCTGTCGAACCAGGCGCGAGCAGCCCCTGTGAAAGTCTGGATGAACAGATGGCACCACATGGGCATGTTCCATCCTCCCATAACACCAACGCTTGTAAATACTCGAACATGATCGTCAGGTTCAGTTAGACCATTGAACTTACCCACTGTTGGAGGCAACTTTTCTCTTGATAGTGGCGCTAGAGCAAGTTTTGGGATGAACTATGAGTGTTCGGCGGCTTCCGCTGGCCTATAAGCGAGGCTGAAGTCTCGTTCTGCTTCTTCGCTGTATGCGATGCGCTGCCTTGGCTTGTAAGACTCGTGATTTTTCTGCAGACGGTTGAAGACTGACGAGTCCTCGTCGTCTTGCCAAGTAGGATCATTCGGGTATGTGTCATCCCATTCGTTATTTATGTTGCACGGCCCCAGCCGGCTGTGAACTGGGCCCCTTTGGACGTTTGACAGATGATCATAATAACTGCCTGTCTCCCCGTGTGTATCGCGCGTGTCATGCACGCTTGGCCTTCTTTGGGGAGGAGGTCTATTGATTCTTCCTTAAAAGACTAGCTGTGGGGGTGTCTGGCGCGCCCTCTGAGTTGGACCCGAAGGTGTAACCAAGGATGGTTCAACTTGTAAAATCGCTTGTTGTGCGCTCAAAGACTGATACGCAGCATTTATAGTGGCGATTTGCTTGGCGTACCATGAGGCTACGGTTTCGCCCTCTGGTAGCCCTAATAGCGCTGAAATGCTCGGGTTTGGAGCTGGGTTTGAAGGACCAGCAACATGACTTACTAGGGTTCCCATTTGGGTGATGCAAGTGAAGCTCGCACGGGGTCCCCCAGTGTTTGTTACTTCGATTTCACCTATCTCTTCGGTAGGTTGGACTTGGACATTCGGATTGTCCTCCCCCAGTCCTGCGTTAGAGTTCGTGCCAAAACCGAAATTAGGAATAATCCCTTGACCAGCCATGATCAAAGGAACCAACTCCGAAAAAACTCAGAAAAAATCAGAAAAAAAAGATGGGATTGATTGTAAAAATCGGTGGGCGCCAATGAAGAAACACGTAACTAATTTTAGAGTTAATTAGTTTGGTTTATGTTTCAATCATGATGGTTAATCTTCTTAAACTTTCCTGAGCTCCGATTTGATCCGTCTTCCTGCAAAACAGAACACCGTTAGCTCGTTAAGAGGGGAATATGGGGGTTTCCCTCTTAACCAGACTCCGGCGTGAGAATAAGTATCTGCTTTGAGGAAACAAGTGTGTTAAGAGTGAGAGTGAAGAGAATAGAATGTTTTTAACCTGTGCATGGAGGTCTCTATTTATAGCCGGAGAGGTGTAAGAGGAGATGGGCTGATGGGCCTTGGGCCGGAAGGCGACAAACAGGGAATACCCTCCTTGTCTCACTGGTGTCGACTGTTAGTGTATTCTAGAAGACTCCAGGAGCTGGCGCACCGTGATTGGAGCCACGTGTCCCAGTTGTCGGCCTTGTTGTCCCTCTGCCATCAACAGGTAAGTGGAGATCATGGGGCATGTGTCGCCGCCCCCTGATTGGTGCCACGTCGGCGTCCTTGTGTACTCTCTGTCTCCTGCACGTCAGACGATCATGGAGCACGATAGAGCACAACCTGGAGGATGCTGATTGGCTTGTTCTTCTGCCACTTGTACCTTTTGTACTCTCTGAAGTAGCCTCGCGCCCTAACTCCTGCACGACCCTTGCTAAACACGTGAGTAGCCCGCGCAGGGTTGTAGGGGCATGGGCTATTACTCAGAACACTAAGTGTGGAAAGTGATGCAATATCTTGTATGGACCTCGCGCGATGTCATGGTTTGCTTGAACATCCCGCACGGGCCTGAAGATTGATCAGCTTTGTGAGTAAGGAGTATGGTCCAGCACGCGACCCGAAAATGGTTTGCGTGGCTTTTTAGGACCATACCCCTTCAACCTCTCAAACATCTGATTAATTTGGGTAGTAATCAACTCTCACATACAATAATGTTTATTAATTTGGGTAGCAACAACATTCTTCCTCTCTTCAACCTCTTGCTATTGATCTTGACCTTCGTGTTCCTCTTCTTTACTCCATGATTATGAATTAAAGATCACTTGAAATATATATATATATATATATATATATATATATATATATATATATATATATATATATGGGGGACCGCTAGAATGAGAACCACCTCCAGTTGTAAGAACCGCGAGAACCACTTTCTGGCCTTTAGATCAAGGAGATGGATGGATGAGATTAAAAGTATTTAAAAACAATATTAAGTATTTTT
This sequence comes from Helianthus tuberosus, assembly GCA_030545235.1. Taxonomy (NCBI): domain Eukaryota; kingdom Viridiplantae; phylum Streptophyta; class Magnoliopsida; order Asterales; family Asteraceae; genus Helianthus; species Helianthus tuberosus. The sequence goes on from CM060420.1 coordinate 179,517,420, forward strand.
TGTCTTATTATGTCTTTTATATTTTATTGTTAAAGGGTATTTTAGTAAAATTGTCTTTTTATATATATTAATTATAAATTACCTTTTTTGTCATATTCATTATTTACATTTTTTACTTAATTGTTTTTTATTTATAAAACATATTTTTTATTAAACATTTTCAAATTCAGAATTTTATTATATTAGATTTTTATTTTTTAAACTTAGTTTTTTTATTAAACATTTTCAAATTCAGATTTATTTACATATTTTTACGTTTAACGTTTTTACGCCCGGCCTTTTCACGCCTCGTTTTTTGACGCGCCGTTTTTACGCCCGGCTTTCTCACGCGTCGTTTTTTCAACGCGTCGGTTTTTACGTTTTATGCCCCGATTTTTTACGTTTTACGCGTCGGTTTTTTACGTTTTATGCGTCGGTTTTATACGTTTTACGCCCCGGTTTTTTACGTTAATGTTTTTTTACGTTTTACGCGCCGGTTTTTTACGTTAACGTTATTTACGATTTACGCGCCGGTTTTTTACGTTTTACGGCCCGATTTTTTACGTTAACGTTTTTTTTACGTTTTACGCGCCGGTTTTTTTACGTTAACGTTTTTTACGTTTTTACGCGCCGGTTTTTTATGTTTTACGCCCCGGTTTTTTACGTTAACGTTTTTTTACGTTTTGCATTAAAACTTTTTACGTTTTACGTAGAACTTTTTACTTTTTACGTTTTTACGTTTTACATAAAACGTTTTACGTTAAAAAAGTTTACGGTTTACGTTAAAAAGTTTACGGTTTAATTTTTTTTTTAAATTTTACGTTAAAAAGTTTTACGGTTTACGTTAAAAAGTTTTACGTTTTACGTTTGACGTAAAACTTTTTACGTTTTACGTAAAAAAGTTTACGGTAAACTTTAAAAAGTTTACGGTTTAAGTTTTTTTTCTTTTACAAAAACCTTTTTACACAAAAACAAACGCACCCAGAAAATCGTTACTCGGTAGGTGTCTCAGATAGTTTGCTATCATCACCGACGCCTCAAAAAAAATATAAAAAACCCAACAAACAAAAATCAAAAAGAACGCGTGGATTCTGGAAAAAAAAAGAAGTTTTGGCTCAGATTTTCCGAACATCAGAGGCTGCAAAGTGGGGTTGCGGGTTCAAAAACCTACCCTCCACCATCCTTGCCGCGCCCTCGTCATCAAAATATGCGAGTTTTTTTTTTGCATCATCATCGCCCCAAACCCAAAACGGATCAAAACCCACATATTCAAACATTCAAAAGCACCTGATGAACATCATTCAAAACATATTCAACAGATTCAAACAGATTCAACAGATTCATAAAGCACCATATTCAACAGAATCAAAGAAAACCCAGCAACAAAAACAACCATACATGCTGTACATACCCAAAAATCAAATCAAATGAAACCCCAGCAACAATAATGAACATCATTCAACAGAATCAAACCCACCAAAATGAACAGACCACTGTTTTTTACAAACCCACCAAAATAATCAAAACCCACCAAATTTCAAGCAGAAAAAAAACCCAAACTTTTTGAATCAAAGAACCCCAATCAAAATAGAAACAAATCAAACCTTTGGGCAAATCATCAAGAATCAACAACACAGGAGGAGACCGGGACCTCCGCCGCTCACGGCGGCGCTGCCGCCGGCCCACCACCCAGCCATCGAACCACCACCACCAGCCTTGAACCAACTAAACCACCACCGCCTCCGCCTCTGCACAACTCCCACCAAACCACCGCCCCCACCACCGCCTTCCGCCGTCCCCACCACCGCCTTCCGCCCCCTGCTCCTTCATTCTTTCTTTGAAAAACCCTAAACACCCACTGATCCTACATCTGCACACTCCTTCCATCCCGATTTCCCCTACAAACACAGAAAAATGGAGAAAAGTGGGAGAGGGTGCCGCAGAAGAGAGAGAAAGAGAGATTCGAAGTGGGGGTGTGGCGGCGGATGAGGGGCTTCAACATCGACTGTAACCGCCGGAGTGGGGGGTGTGGCGGAGGGGCTCTGGGTTTCGCCGGGGCTGGGTTTTTGGTTTGGAGAGATGAACATCAGGAGAGAGAGAGGTTGATTTAATAAGGTGAGAGATAAAGGGAGTCTGACAAATTTAATGGAGGAGAGAGGGTGTGAAAAATGACATTTGGTGTTGAAAGACCAAAATAACCTTTTGAGTGGCAAACTCTCATTGGTTGAAAGTGGTTCTCGCGGTTCTTAGGCTAGAGGGTGTGGGATAACCCCTTTGGGGCTTTATAAGCGCCATCTCAACGCCACGTAGGCGCCACGTCAGCCAAGGGGCTTTATAACCCCCCATTTAATTTGCTGGGTGTGGAATGGAGCCCCGTCATCATTGCCTAATTATTTTTTATTTTAAAAATCATTTAATTTTCATATATTAATTTATACCACATAATTTATATATTTTAAATAAAATGCCATAATTGAAATAATATAAATAAAATGTCATAATTTAAATAAAAACCATACAATGCCAGAGTTTAAAAAAAAGTCACTCGTCGTCTTCGTGGTCTCCTCCTTGTTCACGATAAAACCATAGGTGCTCGGTCAGATCAGCTCGAAGGTTATGGTGTGTGTTCCTGTCTCGTACCTTCGATCGCATAGCTTCTTTTTCAGCGTATGTTAGTATTGGGTTCGTCGGTTGGATACTTTCATCATAACTTTCTCCACAAAACGCTCTACCAGAATCCTCCAATATCATGTTATGCAAAATGATGCACGTATACATGACGTTTCTCATTTTTCTTTTTTCAAGTATCCTCGACGGCTGGGCGATGATAGACCATCTCTTTTTTAACACACCGAAAGCCCGCTCGATATCTTTTCTTGCTGACTCTTGTTTTTTCTTGAAATACAATCTTTTTTCATCATCTGGACACGAAAGAGTTTTTACCAACGTCGCCCACTCGGGATAAACACCGTCTGTGAGATAGTACCCATACTTATACTCCACGTCGTTTGCATAGAATGAAGTATTTGGTGCAACACCGTCTATGACATCGTCGAAAAGATTCGAGGACATTAAAACAGCGATGTCATTGTTCGCACCGGCCATGCCAAAGTACGCATACCAAATCCATAAATCTTGAGAAGCAACCGCTTGTAATATTAGGGTGGGACCATCGTGGTCACCACGATGATGTTGCCCTTTCCAAGCGGTTGGACATGACGCCCAATCCCAGTGCGTGCAATCAAGACTCCCCAACATCCCAAGAAAACCGTGTATGCGCTGATGGGCCTCGTATAGAAGTGGAACGTCCGCGGCGGTTGGCATCCGCAAGTAGCGTCTCCCGTACAGAGAGATAACACCTACAAAAGTGTTAAAAAAATTATAATAATATGTAAATAAAAATAATAACGTTAAAGAAAGAATAGTCAACAAAAAAATTACCTTCACAAAAATTTTCAAGAGAGTCACGACACATTCTTGCCGACATCCTTAAATATTCATCCCACGCATCACTAGCTGTGCCATACGCTAGTTGCCTGATTGCTGCTGTACACTTTTGTATTCCAGAGAAACCAACTTTGTGACTTGCACTTTCTCTTTGCGTGAAAAAAGGGAACTCGCCCGCAAGATCACTAGAAATTTTAACGAAAAGACGACGGCTCATACGAAACCTGCGCCTAAACTGGCCATCATCGTACAACGGATTTTCACAAAAATAATCGTGCACTAGACGTTCATGAGCACCTAACCGATCCCGTTCAAGAGGCGGTTGCCTGATACGCGACGTAGAGGATTGGGCTTCTTCTTGCAAATTATTAATCACCTCCTGCGTCATTGCGATAACCATGTCGTCGAAACCACCATCGGATGAAGAGCTCGAAGAATCGGATGCCATTTTCTAGTTGTGATTGGTGTGTGTTTGGGTGGTAAATTTGTGATTGGTTTTTGAGATAGAGGTGTGTTTATATGGTGTAAGGTTTATATATATATATATATATATATATATAAAGTTTAATTTTTTTTTAAACGTTTTCAAACGGTCATATTTGACCTTTCTGTCTCGATCCACGCAATTGCATGCCGTTATCATTTTGGCGAGGGGTCTATAGCGCCCCGACTTAATCTTCTGGGTGTGGGTGTATAGCGCCGGGGGCGCTATAGGCGGTGACATGGCGAGGGTGGCTCCCCCCACACCCTCCGGCCTTACAACTGGAGGTGGTTCTCATTCTAGCGGCTCCCTATATATATATATATATATATATTAATTAGCTTGCTTAATTAATTGGTTGATTATTTGGACATCATTTCTTGTGATTCGGAATATATATGATATGAATATTTATATTTAGCAATTGTATAAGATATTTGAAACGTCCCGCTTGCAATGTGTACATATAATGTATGTATGTGTGAGTCGTTGGGGGCAAAAGTGAGATTGCACTAATTTTAATGTTATTTTACTAATTTCATGAAAATAACGTTAAAAGCGGCAGACGGTTAATCATGCATCATGTAGTGGCGTTGATAGCCGAAAGATAAAAGGGTACATGCACTAATCGGCCTTTGTCCCGATTGTTGAGTGTTATATGCCTTATGTCCGACATTTGATGCAAAACTACTATCGAGCCGAGTGTTTCACTGGAAGCAACCTCTCTATTCATATGAGGTAGACGTAATGTTATCAACATCTTACCCTCCTCAAACCCTATCTTAACTTTGCTATTGATGAGATTGAATGAGTACAATGATGATAAGATATTTAAAATAGTGTCATCAAAACAAAGAAAGACAAAGAGTGTATTATATATTATATGATTTGAACCAACACTATGTAATGATGGGACCACGCCTAAGTGTTATCTTATTGGAACAATTATAGTATTAATTATTAAAATTAAATTAATGACAAGTAAACATCAATAAAGCAATACAAACTACATCATCATATTATATAAACACTCTAATGTGATGTGATGATGAGTTTGCTGCTCTGAAATTGAAACTTGAAGCCAAACATAAGGGTGAGCGGGCACTTCTCGGGGAGGCCTGCGGTGACCCAAGTCCTTGAGCGGGAACACCGCCGCCATCAACGCGGGGAGGCAATTCGGTGAATGGGATCGGTGTGTATTCACCGATGAGGGAATCAAAGTTTAAACGGCTATATAGCCGTTATACATTTAATTTTTTTTTTCCTAAACATGCATAATTACAACAAATAAAAAAAACATGCATAATTACAACAAATAAAAAAAACAAAAAAAAAAGTCCCCCAAGAGAGGAGTGCCGCCATCAAATTGAGGGTGTGATGGGAGTTAAGAGGGGAGTTGACGTGGCGTGTGCTGATTGGTCGTGCGTAAGAGAGGGGACTCCCCTAAGAGAGAAGTGCCCCTCTCACCCTAATAACATCGAGTTTGATTAATCATATTATGGCATAAGGAATAAACATAAAGTGTATAACTCTTATAATTTTATAGATTGCTATAACAGTGATCGGATCTATAAGATCTAATATAGCCACAATCACTAGTGTCTAGTGAGAAACATATTCACTGCCAATAAAATAATAAGAAGAACAAGCTCATAAGATCTAATGTCTTTAGGAACTAATGTGTAAACAAGTTCAGTTTCATAAGAAAACAAGAAGAATTTCACAAGATAGTATATACTCATACCTAAAAAAACAAGTTTACAACAAAAAAAAAATAGTAAATTACAAGTTTTGTCCTTCATGTTTGTACCAAATTGCAGGCGGTATCTTTTGTCTTTAAATTTGACGAGTTTTGTCCTTAACGTTTCAAAATCCTGCACGTTATGTCTGTTAGCCCTAACTCAGTCAGATTTCTTTTGTTAAATATGGTCATGTGCCTTGCATATAAGGGTATTCTTGTTATTTTATTTCTCCAGAGACTATTGAGTAAATAATTTATATCAAATGACTAAATGTGTAAAATGATTAAAGAATAAGATATAAATAAAAAAACTAATTAAAAAAAATTATATCTCTCTCTATATCACAAACATCTCCACTCTCTTTCTCTCTCTTTTTAAAAACCCTGCAACAACCCCCTTTAACCTACGCTACACAAGAAATAAAGGGTTTCTTGTATACAGAGAGAGAAAAAAGTTTTAGTTAGGTTTTTTTATTTATATCTTAATCATTTCACACATTTAGTCCTTTGATATAAGTTATTTACTCGATAGTCGCTGGAGAAGTAAAATGACAAGAATACCCTCATATGCTTGCACATGACCATATTTAAAAATAAATTCTGACTGAGTTAGGGTTAAAGGACATAACATGCAGGATTTTGAAACGTTAAGGACAAAACTTATAATTTACTCAAAAAAAAAAATAGTTTCATTGATATTCTTAACAATGGACGGTTACAATTCCCTCTGAGGTTGAGGGCATATGAAGAGGCAGTGCCGCTGAGCCCAAAAATTCGCCAGTTCAAAAAAAATCTAAAAAGGGTAAATAAACGTGGTTAAAATAAAAGTAGTAGTTACATAATAATAAAGTACGGAGCATAAGATTTAAGCGGGTTCGAATTGACTAATTAGCGGGTCGCAATCTCATCTTAAGTGTAGCTAGTATTGTTACGTGAAGCAATGGAAGTCTATATTTATGTTCACACCATTGTCTGCATTTAATATCGTTTTCCAGCTACATTCATTGCAAAATAATTGAGTAAACAAAATAGGTACGGACCAAACTAAACATGGGATTCCAACCAAACTCGGCCAAACCGGTTTGGGTTGGTCAAAGTTGGTTAAAATCCGTTTGAGGTCAATCCGATGCGGGTCATAAACTTGTTTTATAGTAAAACTAGTGAGAGTTTACCCGCAAATTGCGGTGGGACTCGGATGTTATCGGTTTAGTTCATTACGGGCTTGATAAGGTACTAGTACGGTATCACTATCGCTATATCAACTGAAAGAGAAACATGCAAATAAAGTTGTAATATGATCGAGGGGACAACGACATGTGCTTAGTTCTTTAGTTTACTTATTAATTAACAAAAACAAAAAAAAAAAAAAGATGATTTTCTTATTTAGTTAGAAGAAAAACAATTAAAAAGACCTCATTGGGTTTGAACCTCAATTTATTCGAACCAGCGACTACACACATTGTGGGGAGCCGTTGGTTCGAATGTGGGCAATAGGTTTTTAAGAACAAGGTGATAAAATTACAACATCAACTTGGGAAGTTCGGTTGAACTCAAAAGGGTGTTCTGGAGGAGATCTAAAGTCGAAGTACTAAATGAATAAAATAATAATTAAAGCTATTTAATTATGGTTTGAATTATCTTAGTTTTAGATTTGATTAGTGTTTAATTGTTTAGAGATAAGTATAAGTAAGAATATGAGTCATAGTAGAATTAGGTTGTTTATAGTATTTATATTCCTTGAGCATGGGCGGACCTACCTTAGGGGAAGGGGTAGCCTCCGCTACCGCTTGGCGCTCCAGCGGTAGTGTAAACTTTGGAAAAATTTGACCTTTTTTCGATTTCGTTACTTTTTTTTTTAATAAAATGTTACTGCTACGAAGATCTTCTAGATCCGCCACTATCCTTGAGTCTTGTAGTTTTATTAATTCACGACAATTAATAGAAGGAATTTGTGAATCCGGTTTGTATTCGTCTCTATGATCCTGTACCCAAATTTAACACAAGGCAACAAACCGCTACACGAAGACTACTTATATTTAATATGTAAAAAAAGCTGAAAATTTATATAATTAGTAACATGTTTGTGCATTGTATATTTGTAACATTGGTTGTTTGGATTGTATGTGTTTTATTGAGTTGTAACATGTGTTTGTGGTAATAACTAGCAGCTGCAGGTAACAAGTAAACTCATTATAAAGTGTAAGTCTAGAAATCATAGTCTTTAGATTGATTTTTCAAACAAAATTCGAGTTTACATTCGTCGAATACATAGAAGCATTCGTTATTAAATTAACCAGACCAAAATTCATTCCTCAGATCCACATTCATTTGTACAAATGTTATTTTTTGGCACAAACATTCTGCATGATGCCAATGGTATCACTCACAAAATTATATCTTACTTGTAATAATCGTTTATCACAAGTCATACGTTATTTTTTTAACATGTAAATGACTTGATAATATTTTTCGCCATAAAAAATGATTTATTGTCGAGATTATTTAGTAATAAAAAAACCTCAAACACTTTGACAAATATATTAAAGTTCGTGATGAATTATTAGTATATATCAGAAGATACAAAAAACTTGTATTAGGACCCGACCTGAACATAGTCGGAAATTTTTTATGTTCGTTTGTAAGAAATTCAAGCATCTAAAAACAGTGACTTCATGCGAATAAAATCCTGGATTGACCACTAAATGCACGGTAAAAAAAATTAGGATACCCCTAAATTTTTCTTCTAGATCCGCCATTGTTCTTGACATATTGTATGCAGAATCACCTTTGGATTACAACATATATACTTGATCTGCTTCAGGTGCAGATAGAAATGCAGCATTTGGTTCATCGCGGTCTAGTCTTGCTGCAACAAGAGCTGATGTACCCTCTTCAAACTAAATCAAATACCAATTAGAGTATGTGTAATGGTTTAACTAAAAAGTGAAAAAGTGACTGTCACGTCGCTGCCACGTAGGCGTGAGGCTCTCACTCACTTTTCGCTAAAAAATGTGTACTGGTTAGTTGTAAATTTTATAAAAGAAAAAAAATGAAGGGTGTGCATGATTGATTTGGAGTTGGTGGACTCATGCTCCCATCCCCTCACGCCCGTTAACAGCTTAATGCTGGCCCCATAACACCTAGTTGGAGCGGTGTTTAACGCCCAAACTTGCTGACGTGGCTTGGGCGTTAGAGCACTATACATAGCAGATAATCGGATACCTGCCGGAGCAGAGAAATACTCTGGCCCGTGAATGTGGCGAAGCTTGACCATGAAAATGCGGGGGTCGAAAACGTATATACCCAAAATTTTCTATAGAACCGGGAGGGTCGAAAACGTATATACCCAAAAATTTCTATACGAAAACTACATATATAACACTACTGAGCGAAAAGTTCGGGGGGACGGGCGCCCCTCCCGGCCCCTCTTAAGCTACGCCCTTGATGCGCAAAAAGGGAATCTAGAAGTATTCAAGATTTTGCTCATTTTAAGTCCTCTCCATTTGCAGTTACACTATCACCCCAAGCAACAAAATTCTCATTTACAAAAGCTGATAAGGTTTCAGAACACAAAGTCTCCTTACAGAACAACCACATATCCGGATGATCCGGAGCATGCAAATACATGAACAACATCTTAAGCTCACACCTCAACCGCTGCACCGCATCAGTAAAACTCTCCGGAACGAAGGGTAGCATGGTTTTCGCTAAAACCACGTGTTTTTGGAGACAAGAAAATAGGAAAGATGACTAAGATAATTAACAAAATAAGCATTTGATTGAGATAGGCATTGATTTTTACATGTGTCCGTTATGCAGGTGCCGGCTTATCGGCTTGTGTGCTACGAAGGTGTCGGCTTAGCATTGACTTTTACATTAGCTTCAAGTCAGCTATGGAAGTGTCGGCTTTTCTGAGTGTGGACTATGGTGGTGCTGGCTTATCGGATTGTAATATTATTTGTCAGCTGACTCGGATTACCATCAGAGTGATTCCAATGCCTATTTTCTTAGGGAAAATTACTAGAATAGACACGTTGACCTTTAAATTAACGAAATCGACATGCATATTCAGTTTTGGCAAAATAGACGAAGACAAAAGGAGCTAATCAGAAGAGGCCAAACATGATCCGTGGGCTAAGACGGCTAGGCTTAGCCTATAGAAAAACTCGGTGAAGTACAATGGGGTCCAGAAAAAAACCAATAAAATAAAAAAGACACGTGTAAAGCGTATGCTAAATAGCCAGCAGATGAAAAAACGTAGGCTAAATAACCGGTAGATGAAAAAGCTTAGGCTAGAAACAGGAGGCTAAATCCTATCGTCGGCTAATTTGTCTACGCTTTGTCTATTTTGCCACAGGCTGAAATATTTATGTCTATTTCGTTAACTTGAAGGTCAACTTGTCCATTCTAGTAATTTTTCCATTTTGTTAACTTTCTTGGTCAGTTTGTCAATTTCCATGATTTTTTTCATTTTAATAATTTTAGAGAAAATTAAAGAAACTCTTCTTAATAACTAGAATCTCAAAGGACATTATTTTTAAAAGATATCTAATTATCAATATACAGGAGATCTATTTGGTAAAACAAGTAATTTTTGTTGTCTTTAGTACTTTCCATTAAAGGTAAAAAAATGGAAGTAAAAAAAACTCAAGTTTTTCATGCTAGAGGCAACAAGGGACGCCTGTGCATGGTGCATCATGATCCAGGTTTTTTGTGTTCATTATATGAGATCTTTGACTTCTGTCGGAAAACATGACAGTCATCGTTATATATATTTATACTCGTTGAAGGACTGTCATATTTTCGTCATCGGAGGCATTAATCTTGTTGCTAGTCTGAATATTGTGTTTGGGCTTTACTTCATCTTCCGGTTTCTTAAACTTAGCCGATTCCGCCAACTCTTCAACTGTTTTCACCATGTTTTCTTCTATTCTAGAAGCCATTTCAATCAGTAAAGACGCAAAACTCACTAACGGCATGATCTCGATCAGGGGCATTATGGTAATTTCACTCGAGGCCACCTTGTTTTCATCTTTCTGTTCATGTGTTTGGATCAACAAATCTGGAAGGGATTTTAAGTCATTTTGTAGCTCCAGAACCGCGCTCTTCATATCTTCAACCGCCATATTTATCTTCGCTGATCTAGTCATTGAACTTACAACTGTTGCTAGTTCTCTAATAACATTTGATGTGCTTGTGCTTAGGTTCATGCATGCTGCTTCAAGATGTTTCTTTATTGATTCCGGAACCTGTTTTATTATTATCGAAGCTTTTTTAGATTTTTGTTCTAGTTTCATGTCCCAAAAGCGCGATAAAATTTAAATAAATGAGAAGTTGGTATTCACCTTATTCTTGGAGGCTAGGCAACTGGTGAGTGTTTCAATGCAATAAGCGCAGTTGCGCGATGACATGCCTATTTTAAGGTAGTTCTTCCACGGATGGAGGAAGTTAAAGCGACCATGTGCAGGCTCCCATCTTGCAAAATTTGCCATGGCTTCCTCAGAGGTTTTTGAATTCAACACACATTTATAACCTTGTAAACTTTTCTTAGATTCTTCGTCGCCACGACCAAAATAATCAGCCACACAACCTTTTAAAGAAAAGAAAATGATGATTCTTATTAGGAAAAGAATTACATAAATTGCTATGAATCTATGATGTTGTAGGTATGATTGAGGCACTTACAATCCAGAGATTTTGCAAGCTTATCCATGTTACGCGGGATCAAAAGATGGAGCTCTAAACCAGCCCAAACAGGAAAAACAAGCATGCTTGTTATAATGCACAAACAAGTCCCTATGATTATGGTTGATAGCCTTTCGTGAGCCACACGTAGGAGATCGTCAACACGGTACCCCGAGACTGAAACCAGGCTGTATGTAAGAATGAAGATCATGCAACCATAGTCGAATCTAGCTTTCACTATAGGAATAAATCTCGAAAAGGTTGTAGCCGAAGCTGTAACAAATTAAAGATCATTAGTTAATTGGTGAAACTTAATTAGGCTCTTATGTTAATCCACTTGAAAACTTTCATGATAAGATTTGTTACAGTTAATTACCTAGTAAAAAAAGAGAAATCCCCATGATGTACGGCTCGAATTGGTGGCCTAAATGGTTAGCAATCCAATGAATCCCAAGTGCAAGAAATCCAGCAAGAGAAGTGGCAAAAATTCTGTTCAAACACTTGGACAAAGTTCCACCTGCAGCATTTATACACATTAATAAACACTTACTTTTAACTTATAAGTAAAACTCATGTTGGTTAAAGTGTGTATTAGAAATTAAAATGAAGTACCTACCAACAGTATATTCAAAGACGACAACAACGGTCATAACAGCCCAAATGGCGTTACCACCAACACCATCATACAACGGTCTCATGTAGTAAAACAAAGAAACGGCCATTAAAGCGATTCCAACTTTAAGACTATGCAAGAATTTTCTAGGGTCATCTACGCCCAGGTTCCACGCCTTCTTTATAAACATCCACACTCTCATCACAAACCGAACCACCAAGCCCTTTAAACCGTCCCACAATCTCATCACTCCATATTTGGGCTCGGGCTCAGGCTCAAGCGACATGGATGATCCATCACCCAACCTGATGCTCCACTCAACTCCATTTTTGTTAGCCATTGTTACAAAAGCAAATGGAAGTGGATGGAGATCAGGAGCAAGAGCCTGAAGAGAATGCTGTCAAGTGTTAGATATGTATGGATGCTATGCTTGCTAATAAGGCTTAGAGTGTATATATATATGCCCAAGATTCGGTTGTATCTTTCTATATATAGAATAATATTCTAAAAAGGAAGATGTTTTTTTCTTTATGGCTATTAAATAGTTTCATGTTGATTGTTGCATCATGTTTTCGGGTTAAGTAGGTCAAGTGATATGGTGCATGACATATATATATGTCACTAACTTTCTATAGTCTACAATGCTCAACACTCACAAGTCACAAAGCACTACAAATAAATATTGTTTCCCTAAATCCTTAGATAAAGGCACTAAATAGTTCATTCTTCCGAGGATGAGATATATAAATCATTTGCTGATCATACATTGGTTGAGCTACATTTTTTTTTTCAAATCATTAGGTAAAGTCATTAGTCATATGTGATGACACCTTCCACATAAATTTTAGTTAATTTTTGTCTCTTTGTAATTGGTTTGCCATAAGAAATTCACCTTGCCTTTGATCTCAAAGGAGATAATGTAAGTTTTCGAAATAGACAACAACGTCAAAAAACCGAAAGACATATAAAAGAATAGAATAGACCATTAAAAGCTCAATTTGCATAACTTATGTTCTGTCATGATACTTGGTAGAATTTTAGAACTAGGTGTTTCTTTCAGCCTGACACTTATACCTACTTCTTGAAATTCCGTATCTATCTTTCGTACATTTATCAGCATGCCCAAATCTAAATGCAGGTCAAATAGACAAAGACAAAAAGTGCTAATCAGAAGAGGCCAAACATGATCCGTGGGCTAAGACGGCTAGGCTTAGCCTATACAAAAACTCATGGTGAAGTACAATGGGGTCCAGAAAAAAAAAACCAATAAAATAAAAAAGACATGTGTAAAGCGTATGCTAAATAGCCAGCAGATGAAAAAGCGTAGGCTAAATAACCGATAGATGAAAAAACTTGCTAGAAACAGGAGGGTAAATCCTATCCGTCGGCTAATTAGTCTACGCTTTGTCTATTTTGCCACGCGTTAAAACATTTATGTCTATTTCGTAAACTTGAAGGTCACCTTGTCCATTCTAGTAATTTTTCCATTTTGTTAACTTTCTTGGTCAGTTTGTCAATTTCCATGATTTTTTTTTTTCATTTTAATAATTTTAGAGAAAATTAAAGAAACTCTTCTTAATAACTAGAATCTCAAAGGACATTATTTTTAAAAGATATCTTATTATCTATATACAGGAGATCTATTTGGTAAAACAAGTCATTTTTGTTGTCTTCAGTACTTTCCATTAAAGGTAAAAAAATGGAAGTAAAAAAAACTCGAGTTTTTCATGCTAGAGGCAACAAGGGACGCCTGTGCATGGTGCATCATGATCCAGGTTTTTTGTGTTCATCGTTATATATATTTATACTCGTTGAAGGACCGTTATATTTTCGTCATTGGAGGCATTAATCTTGTTGCTAGTCTGATTGTGTTTGGGCTTTACTTCATCTTCCGGTTGCTTAAACTTAGCCGATTCCGCCAACTCTTCAACTGTTTTCACCATGTTTTCTTCTATTCTAGAAGCCATTTCAATCAGTAAAGACGCAAAACTCACTAACGGCATGATCTCGATCAGGGGCATTATGGTAATTTCACTCAAGGCCACCTTGTTTTCATCCTTGTGTTCATGTGGTTGGATCAACAAATCTGGAAGGGATTTTAAGTCATTTTGTAGCTCCAGAACCGCGCTCTTCATATCTTCAACCGCCATATTTATCTTCGCTGATCTAGTCATTGAATTTACAACTGTTGCAAGTTCTCTAATAACATTTGATGAGCTTGTGCTTAGGTTCATGCATGCTGCTTCAAGATGTTTCTTTATTGATTCCGGAACCTGTTTTATTATTATCGAAGCTTTTTTAGATTTTTGTTCTAGTTTCATGTACCAAAAGCGCGATAAAATTTGAATAAATGAGAAGTTGGTATTCACCTTTGATGAAACAATGATTAACCGGGCAGGGTTAACTCACTGGTCTCGTCAAGAGGGTTAACCCCTTCTTTCCGAGGATCGTTGGCTGGATCGTCTGGTGGTGGGTTTCCTGCACAAGGAAACAAATCGTGACTCGTAACAAGGAGGATGGGGTGGGGGGTGCTCCTTGTTACCACTCTCCGGTGTGAGAATCAGTAATTTGCTTGAGAAGCAAAGTATGATAGTAGTAGTAGTGAGAGAGTTCGAAAGTGATACCTCAAACCTGGTTTGGAGTGAGTATTTATAGCCGAGGAGTGAAGGAGGGTAGTTGAGTAGCTAGTCTGACAACGCACAGCTATTTGCAGGTGTGTCAGACCTGTCGGATGCTGTGGTGATGCCACGTCCTGCTGTGGTGTCAGACTGTTGTTCGTACGTGGGCAGGTAGGCGACTGTTCCCAGTGCCACTTGCACTGTGGTGTCAGACCCACTTGCCTTGTAGGCAGGATGCGGTGCCAAGCCGCATCGCTGCTTGCGGTCATTGATGTTGTTCCCGCATTGGTTGTTCCATCCATGATTTGCGTGGGATGCGGTGTTGTGCCGCATCGCCTGTCGAGTGACTGTTACTGTTGTCCAGATCCTTTGTCGTGACGAAAATGTTCATAGGATGCGGTGCGAGGCCGCATCTCTATGCGTAACATTAGTTTCCGTCCCTAAGGTAAGTCTTCTCATCAATGGACAGATTGGACCGCAGTGTTCCGCATTTGTCCACGCGGACACTGGAGAGTTCAATTGCTGTTGGAGGTTCTTAATGAGGGTAATGGTCATTCGCGGTCATGCTGACGCGATATTTGGGACCATACCCCTTCAAGTCCCCCCAGTCTAGTGTTCCTTCCGTATGCGAGTCGCATGTGGGAGGGATACTGGACTATGTTGTCTAGAAGGTTTAGATTGTGCCATGCAGATGGCACCTTCTTTAAGTAGTAGGCCCTTTCTAGTGGATTGTTTCTTCCTTTGAGAAGGGTGCGTGGTGAGCAAGTTCCGTCTGATGCGGAATTCTCAGCCAAAGTCTTGACTCTTGGTCTACCTTTTTCTGATGTCATCAGCCACCTGTTGGTGTTTCGGACCAACCTTTGAGACGGTGACTGAAGGTATTAGCAGGGTTCGAACCAACCTTTGAGATCGTGACTGAAGGTGTCTTCTTCAGTCTAGTTGGGACCTCTGCGTCAGCTGGTGCAAAGTTGTAAGTACTTTGCTCAAGCTCTATGTTCAGCAACTGGACATGTAACGATGATCCCTGTTTTGTGGGGTGTTCGTGTTCTCCAGTTAAGCTTTCTAGTAACCGCGCGTCTGCTGCGGTTTATCTCTCAAGTAACCGCACGTCCTCAGAGGTGTAGCTCTCTAGTAACCGCACGTTCTTTGCGGTTACCTCGTTGCCGAACCTCGTTTTCCATGTTTTTTTTTTTTTTTTTTTTTTTTTTTTTTTTGAGGATCGTGGGGTAGTTGCGTCATTGTTGGCCGTGTTTGGTCGAACAATTTGAATCTGGACTATGGGCAGATAAACATGGTCATAGGCAAGGTTGTGCCCACCATTGTTTATTCTATGCGGTCCATAGGTGGGTAACTAGTCATAGGCAGACTTGTTACCGCTGTTCTGGAGCCACTTTCCTTCACCCTTTGGTGGAAAGTAGTTTCCCTGTAAGTGGCGTTGCCGGAAGAGATCGTTTTAGATGCTTGGGAAGTTGGTTGAAACTCCTTCGCATTCGTTTTGTAGCCACTTTCCTTCACGTTTATTTGGAAAGCAGTTTTTTCTTGAAATAGCTTTGCTCTTCCACGTGGTAGCTTAGTTGTGGCTCTTCCGTAGCTACCGTTCGCATAGTTGCGGTTTGCAGTAACTACGTAGGAATGGTTGCGGTTTGCATCAAAGAACTCGCTTCTAGAAGTCTTGTAGCCTGGATGTGGCTCTTGAAGGTTCAGGGGACAGGGTTGCTGATGTGCGGTAGTTCAGCATACTTGTCCTGTTCCTTAAGGAGAAGCTGTTTGCGTTCCCTCTGTGGTTGTGAACCGGAAACGAGGGTTCTGAAGCTTGAAGAAGCTTCCTTGGGGTGCGGTTTACCGCTTCTTGAGAAGCGGTTTTCGCAGTCCAAAGAACCGTGCTGGTTCTGGGTATCTGACACACCTGTGCGGGTTGGTGTGCGTCATCTCCGCATATTCCGCGTGTGTTCGTGGATATGTGCGGTTTATGACTTATACCCCTTTATATAATTGTAAAGATATATATTTTTGCCTTTTTTGAGGGGTATGTAAAAAACGACATGCGGTATGGGTTATGGTGCGGTAAACCAGAGAAACCGCATGCCGCTTGTGTTTGGATAAGGTTGTCGCTTTCTGTTGCTTACGTCACGATTGCACGTGTGGGTTGTTGAAGTTGGTAGGATTCTGACATGTGCTGATTTGAAAAGACGTTTGTACTGACCGAGGTCATAACTGCACTGTAGCAGGGAGTAAAAAGTCTTCTCTGTCAGGCGCGTGGGCGGCCACGCGCGCGTGATAACCGTCAGCGAAAAGGTCGCTGAACACGTGTCGTCTTGTAATTCGCTTATTTTGAACATGTTGAGGCGGTTACTGTATCGCATTTATTGCGATGAGTATATAAAGGGGGAACCGTTTGGTTTCTCCTCACTGTTCAAAATTTTTCGAAAAATCTCTGTTGATAGAGAGTTCTTTCTTTTCGTCTTCTCCGATCAATCTGTCTTTTATTCCGGTGATCTTCTGAGTTTTTTGAGTTTTTGTTTAACTCAAACTTCTGTTCTACATATTTCTGATGGCTGATCCATCTAACCCACATAGTGTGGAGGGTGAAAACCCTGAAGCATCCTCTCCGGTGGCCGGAGAAGAAGAAGATGATGGTGGCAGTGTTCCAGGTGGTGGTCTACCACCATTGAAGTGGTCGAAAGCTTCATTCGACCAACTGATGACCAAGATTGAGATGCCTCACGAGTTTGGGGCGGAATATCCCCAACCTGGTGATACTGGTGCCAGTGCTCCGGCCGGTTACATCACCATGTGGGCGGAGTGTTTTACTGATGGTAACCTTCGTTTACCATTAACAGTTTTTGTTGCTCAGGTCTTGGAATATTACAAGATCCATATCTCCCAGATGAGTCCTTTTGGGATGATCCGTATTAGACATTTTGAATCAATTTTTCGAGCTTTTGGTCTGCCGGTTACCGTTGAAAACTTCCGGGGGTTTTACCAGTTGACGGTGAACACCGGTTTCTTTTCCTTTAGAGAAAGGTATGGAAGCCTCAAGTTGATGACCCCTCCGAAGGGTATTACGAAGTGGAAGTGTAAGTTCTTCTACGTTAAAGCTGCCGCAGTTGTTGTGGACATGAACATGCGGAACGTCAATGAGCCTATCCCTGCGGAGAATATTGCTATGCCTACCGCGGAGACTGCGGAGTGGTTCTCAAAGCTGAAACCCATTGAGCATAGGCAGCTGACCAACAATGAGTTGTGGGTGCTGCGGATGATGTTGACCCGGTCTAATAGGAATTTTACGCCTGTTGTGCGGGAGAAAACTGGTGGTAAGTGTTACCACCCTTTTGCGGTTTCGCTATTCCTGTGTTTGTTATTAATTTGTACATGTATTATCAGAAATTGTGGAAGTGTGGAAGATATTTGATCCAACTTTTACCGGCAAAGTTGATCTTATTCCGACTGCGGAGGGCAAAGGTTTTAACTTGACGATTGTCCCTCTCTTCCGCATTGCTTCACGCGCGGTGATGACTGCACCCCTGCCGCAGGGCAAAGGTAATAACTCATAACCTTTAGTGCTTTACCAGGTTTGTCGCTGATATTCTATACGCAGGTACACTTGGGGACCTTGGTAAATTTGAGCCAAAGGGCGCCCCCAAAAAACATGCGGAGAAAAAGCCTGTAGATAAACCTGGTCGGGGTCGCGGTGTGAAGAAACCTGTTGTTTCTGTTGGGCCGCCCTTGGTGAAGCAATCAGCAGGTATCTCTCGTTCTCATTTCCGCAGATATACCGATTACGTGGTAGTATCTGACACCCTAGAGGGCCTGGGTGTTCCAGGTGTTGGTGCGGCCACCGGTGGAACCACTGCGGGTTCAAAACCGGGTGATGAAAGGAAGAGAAAAACGGAGGATGCTGGTGCTGCTGGTAGGGGAAAGAAACCGAAGATTCAGACTAGGCGCAAGCCTCTTGTTGTACCAAGCCAGCCTGCGGTTGTGTCTGGTATGTAACGTATGGCTAACAAATACTTCGTGTTTATACTTGTTCTGTAAAGTATTTCTTTGTTGATTTCAGAGCCCCAAGATGAAGGGTTCTTCGACTTTGATGCTCCTCCTCCCCCTCCCCCGCACGACACTGCTGCGGGTGCGGGGGTTCATAAGGTTGTTACTCCTGAAGCCTCCGTGCGGGGGGTGGATACTGGAAAAGGTCCTGCGGCTCAAATCCATGACACGGTTGATTCGAGTGATAATGTTATCACCCCAGAGGATACTGTTGATATGGATTTGAAGTTTGGTTATGGCGGAAAGCCGAAGTCTCCTGTTGCTAAGAAGGCTTCCGGTTCTGCTTCTGGTGGTGCGGGTTTTGTAGAGACTCCTATTCAGCCTGACGAGACTGAATTGGAGTATTATTATCGCTCCTACACAGAAGCGCGGGCTACGTCCTATCACCGTCCCCCGTGGACTGTATTGCAAGGGGACGATATTACCGTTGACCCCTCCGCTTGTAGGGAGGTTTTGAGTGGTGTGGGCACTCCTTTTGAGGTAAACCGGGCCCGTTCTTTACCGACTGAGGTCCAGATGAACCAACTCTCCTCCATGCTTGTGGGGGGCTCCATAATGGCCTTGTTATTTTTGTTGTAGGTTTGCCTTTTATAACCATTGTATTCATGTTCCGCAGATTGTTACTGCCATTCTTGACGCACCCGAGACCCGTGCGGGTGTTAATGAGATCAGGGATCGCGCTCGGGATGCTGGTTTTAAAGCTGGCTACAATCGTTGCATTGCTCATATGAATCTTGTATCCGAGGGCGGATATACTGATGAGCGATCCGGTTTCAAGGGTGTGGATACTGAAGCGCTTCTTGCTGCTGCGATTCAGGATTTTAATGATACAACCCTCACCGGTCTTGAAGAACTTGAAAAGTGTCTAGAAGCGGAGGATTATGTGGACCGCTTGCGGGTCTTATATGCTGATGAAGACGAAGAGGATGAGGAAAAGCCGAACGTTGAGGGCACGGATGGTGCGGGCCCTAGTTTTACGAAGGAAGATTAGATTGGCCTGCGTGCCTCTTTTGCTCCCTTATGTAAATGTTACAAAACTTAATGTAAATTCCTTGTGCACCGCGCAGGTGTAGGAATTTTTTGAATATAAAGAATTGTTTTTACTACTTGTATGTTTGAATTTGTACGCGTTTAGTGTTACTGTGAGTAATACTAAATTTGTAATTGCCTTTTGCATGTCTGGGTGATATGCAAGTATAAATATTTGTCTCTTGTTAGACAAACAGTGTTACCATTGCTGGCCTATTACAATAGTTGCGTGTGGTTACCATTCTGTGTGGGTATCACGAATGAAGATTTTGCTAATCTGTTTTTGTGTATACCTCAGAGTGTAACACGCATTTGTAATAGAAATAAATAAACAATATTGCATTGAATCGTCTATTTATTTATTTGCAAATGGCCTGCGGCCCGATAGATTACATGCAGAAAACATGGCTTACATATAACAGCGTCGAAGTTGCTGTGCGTTCCATGTGCGTGCGATAGTTTCGCCTGCTAATGTTTGCAGTTTATACGCGCCTTTGCCCAGGACCTCTTGGATGAGGTACGGTCCTTCCCACTTGGGGGCAAGTTTCCCAGGGCGTTCCGCGTTGGATGCTTCGTTGTCACGAAGGACGTAGTCTCCAGGGTTGAAAGTACAAATGCGAACGCGTGCATTGTAGTACTTTTCCAACTTGGTTTTGTACTTGGCCTCGTTGATGGCAGCGTTTTCGCGCCTTTCTTCCAAGAGGTCCAAGTCAACCCTGCGTTCCTCATTGTTGTCCATCTTGTTGATGGCCAACATTCTAGGTGAGGGGAGGCCTACTTCCGCGGGGATCACCGCTTCAGTACCGTAGACCAGGCTGAAGGGGGTCTCGCCGTTGCTTGTTTTTGGGCTTGTCCTGTGAGCCCATAGAATACTTGGGAGTTCATCAACCCAGCCGCGTCTGGCTGTTCCTAACCGTGCTTTGATGCCTTCGACTAAGCTTTTATTGATACTCTCGACTTGGCCGTTCCCTTGCGGATGCGCCACAGACGAGAATATGTGTTCAATATTGAGCTCTTTTAGCCATTTTTGAAAGTCGTCGGCAGCGAAGTTGGTACCGTTGTCGGTGACGATACACATTGGTAGACCGAAACGGCAGATGATATGTTCCCACACGAATTTCCTTGTTATCATAGCGGTAGTTGATGCAAGTGGCTTTGCTTCTACCCATTTTGTAAAGTAATCAACCGCTACTATGATAAATTTCACTGCTCCTGGTGCGTCTGGAAATGGTCCCACCACGTCGATTGCCCATTTTTGGAATGGCCATGCGGTGGTGACGGGGATCAAGTTGTTCTTGGGACGCAAGGTCTTGGGAGCATGTCGCTGACAATTTAAACACTTGCGTAAGACTGTGACTGCATCTAGGTGCATGCCCGGCCAATAGTAGCCGGCATTCATGATTTTGGCCACCACCATGCGTGGTCCTGCGTGAATGCCGCATATGCCCTCGTGAATTTCTTTGATAAGGTATGTGGCATCTTGGGGGTTGACGCATCGTAGGAGTGGCCCCAGGTACGATTTACGGTATAAGATACCGTCTGCCATTTGGTAATGACACGCTTTGTATTGCAACTTGCGTGCCTCTGCTTTGCTTTCGGGAGTAATCCCTGATTGTAAGTATGCAATGAGTGGTGTCATCCAGGATGATGTACCGAATTGGATGACATTGACTTGGCGCAGGGGTACTGAAGGATTTTGCAGGACTTCGATGCGTACCTCTTTTGCCAGGTGTTGGAAGCTGGTGGACGCAAGTTTTGATAGTGCGTCCGCGGGTTTATTTTCACTCCTGTTGATGTGGCGAATATTGAAGGAGGTAAACTTTGACTTCAGTTGCAGGGCTTGTTCGAGATAGAGGATCATGGTATCCCCCTTTGCGGTATAGTCACCGCGTATCTGCCCTGCAACTAGTAGTGAATCGACGTGTGCTTCCAAATGTTTGACGTCGAGTTTAACTGCTAAACGCAAACCTGCCAGTAGAGCCTCATACTCCGCTTCATTATTTGTACTTTCGAAATCGAGGCGTATTGCGTAGGTTAGCTCTTGGCCATCGGGACTGACAAGTCGCAAACCTGCGCCGGAACCATCTTCGTTGGATGCACCATCTGTGAATAGTGCCCAGGTTTCCGTGGATGATGGTTGTGAAACAGGGTTTTGTTCTTCTTCGCATTCTTGGATGCGGTTAGCTGGTATTTCAGCGACAAAGTCAGCCAAGACCTGCCCTTTGATTGCGGGGCGCGGCTTATAGTTCAGTGAAAGCGCGCCCAGCTCGATTGCCCATTTTGCTAACCTACCAGAGATGTCGGGTTTCGATAGGATCGGGCCGATCCTATAGTTGGTTAACACTGTGATGACGTGGTTTGCAAAGTAACGTCGTAAACGTCTCGATGCGTGCACTAGTGCCAGTACCAATTTTTCCATGATGGAGTACCTTGTCTCTGGGTCGTTGAGCATTTTGCTGATGTAGTAGATGGGTGTTTGGACTCCTTCCCGCTCCACTATAAGTACCGCGCCTACCGCGTTGTCCGCGGCAGACAGGTATAAGATAAGTGGCTCATCTTTTCGTGGTGCGGTTAAGGTTGGGAGTTGGATCAAACACTCTTTCATTTCTCGGAAAGCTTTTTCGGCCTCTGCGGTCCATTGGAATTGTTCCTTTTTTAGACAGCTCCGCAGTGTCTTGATGAAAGGGTAAGACTTAGCTGCGTGGTTGGCTAAGAATCTATTGAGTGCGGCTAGCCTACCGGCTAGTCGTTGCATTTCCTTCATCGTAGAAGGCGATGGCATGCGCTCGATCGCCTGAACTTTTTCCGGGTTTACCTTGAATCCATCTTTGGTTACAATGAATCCAAGGAATTTGCCTTCTTCCATTCCAAACGAGCATTTCCCTGGATTGAGCTTCATGTTAACGCTTCGCAGAGTTTGGAATGTTCTTTCGATGTCGTCGAGCATGGTGTTTTCCTCCATGCTCATGACGACCAAGTCGTCCATATAGATTTCGACACTTTTGCTGATTTGACCGCGAAAGGTGTCGTTCATCAATTTTTGATAGGTTGCGCCCGCATTGCGCAACCCGAACGGCATTTTGGTGTAGCAGTAATTCCCGATGGGGGTGCGGAATGCCGTTTTATCTTCATCGTCGATTGCCATTTGTACTTGGTGATAGCCCTTGTAACAATCGAGGAAGCACTTCCATCGAAATGGTGCGAGGTTATCGACCTTCTCGTCGATCTCTGGAAGTGCGTAACAATCTTTGGGGCAGGCCTTATTGAGGTCTTTGTAATCGACACACATGCGCCAGCCCCCGCTTGGTTTTTCCACCATGACTGGGTTGGACAGCCAAGTCTGGTACTTCACTTCCCGCAGGATGCCTGCGGATAGCAGTTCCTGTACCTGCTCTTCCATCGCCGCGTTTTTTGCTGATCCAAGGTGGCGTTGGCCTTGGATCACGGGCTTGATACCTGGCATGGTATTCAAGAAGTGTTGCGCAATTTCGCGTGGTACCCCTGTCATATCTGCGGGTTTCCACGCGAAAATATCTTGGTTTCTGAAGAGGAGTTGCTTCAGGCGCGCTCTGATGGTAGGTGTCAAGGCATGGCCCAACGTGACTGTTTGTTCTGGGTGTCTTGCATTAAGGACCCATTTTTCTGGTTGAGTGTTGGGGGTAGGCCTTGCTACCTTTGTCGGACGCAGTTCGTCCGTAGCCATGACTTCTCTTTGGGCGTATATTATCGCGATCCCCGTTTCGGTTGGAAAACCGATGGCAGAGTGGGGGACGGATGTTATCATGTTGAAGTCGCCTTGGGACTCCCTCCCGAGAATCACGTCATACTTTGAGGTGTGAGGTAAAACCATGAAGTTTACCTCCTCCGTCCTTGTGTGCCTTCCGTTGGTGAGGCGCACAGGGAAAGTAATTTGTCCCAGGGGGAACACGGTTTCCCCTGAAAATCCAGCCAGCGGGTAGTCTGCTGGCTGCAGTCGATCTTTGTCTTCTTGATCGAACTGGTTGAAGCACTGCTCGTATATAATATCGGATGTACTGCCCGGATCGATGAACAATCGCTCGGTGCAGTAGTGAGCCAGGTGCCCAGTGATAACCACGGCGCGCCTATCGCGCGGTCCGCCTCGGACTTTTGGGAAGACAACTTGCTCGTCCTTCCAGTCATTGTCCGGTCTTCTCGCCGCCTTACGCGGTCTTCCTTTCCCTCCATTGATCATGTGGGTAGAGGCCACGTACATGGCCTTTTTACCCGAGGCGGTGCCCTCGTTGTGGGGAGTGATGCGCTTTGTGGCTTTTTGTGCGCCTGTCAAAAGGTGTTGTAGTTTCCCCTCTTTTAGGGCTCGCTCAATCTCCAGTCGGAGACTGATGCAGTTGTTCGTGGTGTGGCCCGAGTCCTTGTGATACTCGCACCAGAGTGCGGGATCTTGGTTCTTTTTGGACTTCATTGGTTGGGCCGGTCTCAGGAACTGTGCATCCGCGAGGAGAACGTCGCTTGGCGACTGGTTGATCTCGGTCCAGTTGCGGTCCCGAGACTCTTTCTTGGACGCCCGGTTTTCTCGTTGGGCGTTGATTGTAGCCCTTGCGTCGGGTTGGTTGTTCCGGGGGACATATGTTTTGGGATCGCTGCCGCGATTCCATGTGTCCCTGTTGCGCTTATTGTTGCGCTTGGATTCTTGTCGGGAAGACTGGCCTTCCGCCGGGGGTTGTGCCTTTGACATGTGCGGTCTGAGAGACCGCTGCGTTTGGGCATAGGTTTTGACCTTAGCCATGACATCTTCCCACTTCTTAGGCAAGCCGTTGCCGCCTGAAATGTTCATAACCATTTGTTCGTCTTTGACTGCAACAATGAAATGGTTACGTGCCATCTGGTTGTCAACGTCCCCTATTTCTAGGATTTCTTTATTGTAACGGATAACGAACGCGTCGAGCGATTCGTTGTCTCTACGCCAGATGTTCATGACGTCCATTGAATCACGTTCATGGCGTCGTTGCTGGCTGAAGTGTGCGAGGAACTTTTGTTGTAGGTCCTCGAATGAGGTCAGTGACGCTGGTGGGAGAGAATCGAACCATGCCCTGGCCAGACCCGTTAGGGTCTGTGGGAAAAAATGGCACCAGGTAGGTTCGTCCCACCGACCGTTACATCCGGCACCGACGAAGATGTTGTTGTGATCATCTGGGTCGGTCGAGCCGTTGTATTTCCCAATGTTTAATGGGAATTTTGTGGTTGTGACATCGGCGTTGGCGATCTCTGGGACAAATTTAGAGTTTTCGGCCGCAGATTTCGGCCTGTAAGGTTTGCCCTGGTTGCGCTTCGCAGCGCGGAGGTATGTAGTGCGGGGTTGAGTGGGAAGGACATAATCGCGTCCTCCTGGTCTGCTGTTAGTGGCATGGGACTCCCCGCGGTATGTACTGTCATCTGGATCAGTATGGCCATACCCTTCATGGTGGGACTGTGGTCCCAAACGGCTATGAATGTTTGTGTTGCGGCGTATTGTAGACTGCCGCCTTCTTTCATCTTGAGAGCCTAAACGGCTATGTACGGAGTCCCTGCGGCGGGACCCGTATGAGGAATCGTCCTCATTGATTGTGCGGACATCACAATAGGAGGAGCCGCGGTCCTCTTGCCTGCTTCTGGAGGCTGGATGTGTTGGTGCCCTGTCGTCGTATCGTAAAATACGACCGGCAGGTGTACGCGGTATCGGGGTAGGTCCGATACCTCCTTGTTCGTCGGCGCAAGCCCTGTTGTACGTTGCGGCTAGAAGGGCCGCTTGTTGGTCATACCAGGTATGAGGGTTCATGCCTGGAGGTATGACCGCAGCGTATTGTGAAAGATCATGCCCAAACGTAAGGGATATGCCCCCTTGCGTTGATGGGCCAATGTGTTCGGCATTTGGGCCTAGGGGAATGGTACCCGCAGGTCCTTGGTTTGCGGGGTTTAGGTTATCCCCGGTAGTGTTGTTTTGACGATCAGACATCTTTGGAAAGAAAAGGATGATTGGAAAAAAGTGCTAAGAGTAGCGGTGGGCGCCAATGATGAAACAATGATTAACCGGGCAGGGTTAACTCACTGGTCTCGTCAAGAGGGTTAACCCCTTCTTTCCGAGGATCGTTGGCTGGATCGTCTGGTGGTGGGTTTCCTGCACAAGGAAACAAATCGTGACTCGTAACAAGGAGGATGGGGTGGGGGGTGCTCCTTGTTACCACTCTCCGGTGTGAGAATCAGTAATTTGCTTGAGAAGCAAAGTATGATAGTAGTAGTAGTGAGAGAGTTCGAAAGTGATACCTCAAACCTGGTTTGGAGTGAGTATTTATAGCCGAGGAGTGAAGGAGGGTAGTTGAGTAGCTAGTCTGACAACGCACAGCTATTTGCAGGTGTGTCAGACCTGTCGGATGCTGTGGTGATGCCACGTCCTGCTGTGGTGTCAGACTGTTGTTCGTACGTGGGCAGGTAGGCGACTGTTCCCAGTGCCACTTGCACTGTGGTGTCAGACCCACTTGCCTTGTAGGCAGGATGCGGTGCCAAGCCGCATCGCTGCTTGCGGTCATTGATGTTGTTCCCGCATTGGTTGTTCCATCCATGATTTGCGTGGGATGCGGTGTTGTGCCGCATCGCCTGTCGAGTGACTGTTACTGTTGTCCAGATCCTTTGTCGTGACGAAAATGTTCATAGGATGCGGTGCGAGGCCGCATCTCTATGCGTAACATTAGTTTCCGTCCCTAAGGTAAGTCTTCTCATCAATGGACAGATTGGACCGCAGTGTTCCGCATTTGTCCACGCGGACACTGGAGAGTTCAATTGCTGTTGGAGGTTCTTAATGAGGGTAATGGTCATTCGCGGTCATGCTGACGCGATATTTGGGACCATACCCCTTCAACCTTATTCTTGGAGGCCAAGCAACTGGTGAGTGTTTCAATGCAATAAGCGCAGTTGCGCGATGACATGCCTATTTTAAGGTAGCTCTTCCACGGATGGCGGAAGTTAAAGCGACCATGTGCAGGCTCCCATCTTGCAAAATTTGCCATTGCTTCCTCAGAGGTTTTTGAATTCAACACACATTTATAACCTTGTAAACTTTTCTTAGATTCTTCGTCGCCACGACCAAAATAATCAGCCACGCAACCTTTTAAAGAAAAGAAAATGATGATTATTATTAGGAAAAAAACTACGTAAATTGCCATGAATCTATGATGTTGTAGGTATGATTGAGGCACTTACAATCCAGAGATTTCGCAAGCTTATCCATGTTACGCGGGATCAAAAGATGGAGCTCTAAACCAGCCCAAACAGGAAAAATAAGCATGCTTGTTATAATGCACAAACAAGTCCCTATGATTATGGTTGATAGCCTTTCGTGAGCCACGCGTAGGAGATTGTCAACACGGTACCCCGAGACTGAAACCAGGCTGTATGTAAGAATGAAGATCATGCAACCGTAGTCGAATCTAGCTTTCACTATAGGAATAAATCTCGAAAAAGTTGTAGCCGAAGCTGTAACAAATTAAAGATCATTAGTCAATTAGTGAAACTTAATTAGGCTCTTATGTTAATCCATTTGAAAACTTTCATGATAAGATTTGTTACAGTTAATTACCTAGTAAAAAAAGAGAAATCCCCATGATGTACGGCTCGAATTCGTGGCCTAAATGGCTAGCAATCCAATGAATCCCAAGTGCAAGAAATCCAGCAAGAGAAGTGGCAAAAATTCTGTTCAAACACTTGGACAAAGTTCCACCTGCAGCATTTATACACATTAATAAACACTTACTTTTAACTTACAAGTAAAACTCATGTTGGTTAAAGTGTGTATTAGAAATTAAAATGAAGTACCTACCAACAGTATATTCAAAGACGACAACAACGGTCATAACAGCCCAAATGGCGCTACCACCAACACCATCATACAACGGTCTCATGTAGTAAAACAAAGAAACGGCCATTAAAGCGATTCCGACTTTAAGACTATGCAAGAATTTTCTAGGGTCATCTACTCCAAGGTTCCACGCCTTCTTTATAAACATCCACACTCTCATCACAAACCGAACCACCAAACCCTTTAAACCGTCCCACAATCTCATCACTCCATATTTGGGCTCGGGCTCGGGCTCAGGCTCAAGCGCCATGGATGATCCATCACCCAACCTGATGCTCCACTCAACTCCATTTTTGTTAGCCATTTTTACAAAAGCAAATGAAAGTGGATGGAGATCAGGAGCAAGAGCCTGAAGAGAATGCTGTCAAGTGTTAGATATGTATGGATGCTATGCTTGCTAATAAGACTTAGAGTGTATATATATATGCCCAAGATTCGGTCGTATCTTTCTATATATAGAATAATATTCTAAAAAGGAAGATGTTTTTCTATGGCTATTAAATAGTTTCATGTTGATTGTTGCATCATGTTTTCTGGTTAAGTAGGTCAAGTGATATGGTGCATGACATATATATATGTCACTAACTTTCTATAGTGAATGCTCAACACTCACAAAGCACTACAAATAAATATTGTTTCCCTAAATCCTTAGATAAAGGCACTAAATAGTTCATTCTTCCGAGGATGAGATATATAAATCATTTGCTGATCATACATTGGTTGAGCTACATTTTTTTTATCCAAATCATTAGGTAAAGTCATATGTGATGACACCTTCCACATAAATTTTTAGTTAATTTTTGTCTCTTTGTAATTGGTTTGCCATAAGAAATTCACCTAAGTTTTCGAAATAGACAACAATGTCATAAAACCAAAAGAGATATAAAAGAATAGAATAGACCATTAAAAGCTCAATTTGCATAACTTATGTTCTTTCAATTCATGATACTTGGTAGAGTTTTAGAACTAGGTGTTTCTTTCAGCCTGACACTTATACCTACTTCTTGAAATTCCGTATCTATCTTTCGTACATTTATCAGCATGCCCAAATCTAAATGCAGGTCAAGTGCTGATTAGATTATGCATATCAAAGGGTTAATGGGATCCTAGGCGGAGTTTATTTCGTCGATACTTACATCCTAGAAGCCAACAGCTGGTTTGTTACCAACATAGTCTGAACAAGAGATAGATATCATTTTAAAAAAACTAGTTCTTAATTACAATAAACATTAGACAAAGACAGCATCAAAGAATTGCCTTTACAGTAACTTTTTTTCTGGTGCAACATGACAATCTTGTATTTGATCTCATTCAATATAAAACAATATTGTTTTTTCTGGTGCAACATGACAATCTTGTATTTGATCTCATTCAATATAAAACAATATTGTATTTGATCTCATTCAATATAAAAAATGTAAAGCAATTTTTGGTTTTATTTGAAAAGGAAAGGAGTTAGGTCATGAATGGTAAGTCTGCTTTTTTAACTATAAAAAAATTAAAAACTAGCTAATATATATATTTCATTGGTTAATTTGTTTAGCCTCTTCACTATGGAATTGAATGGGAAGACCACTTATCTTGCTTTTCTGCACCAACTTGAAAGGCAAACCTAAATATCAAAAGCAATGAATAACCTTTAAATTTCGTCCCTCTACATGTGCACAAGAAATGGTAGAAAACTAACATGTGCACCAACATCTTCACCACCCCCCCCCCCCCCTCTCTCTTAATGTACGATGCGTACGAAATGAAAATTACGAACGTTATAAAGCTCAAAACCCTAATCACACATGTTGAAAACTATAACCACGCATGAACATAATCACGCCTATACAAAATCAGAAATCACGCATGGGGTAAAAACTTAATCACGCATATTATAAAACTAATTACGCGTGTTATAATTTCATTTCGTACGTATTGTACATTAAGGGATATTGTATTTTACACTTTCACTAGTGTACAATATGCGTGATTAGAGTTTTGAGTTTTATAACGTGCATAATTACGCACGTTATAAAGCTCAAAACCCTAATCACGCATGTTGAAAACCATAATCATGCATGAACATAATCACACATGTACAAAATCAGAAATCACGCATGGGGTAAAAACCTAATCACGCGTGTTATAAAACTAATTACGCATGTTATAATTTCATCTTATACGTATTGTACGTTAAAGGATATTGTATTTTACAATTTCACTAGTATACAATATGCGTGGTTAGGATTTTGAGTTTTATAACGTGTATAATTTCATCTTGTACGCATCGTACGTTAAGGAATATTGTACATTAACCCACCCCTATATACATACGCACATGTATGAGAAGATATCATGTGAGAAATATAAAGATATTTGAGAATTGAGAAAAATCACTATTAATCAATCAATTTTAACGTTCATTTATAACTAAAATTTTAGTATTTTAAAAAAACTTTATGAATGTTTTGATCATGGGCGGACCTATAGTCTTCTTAGGGGTAGTTGCCTACCTTTGATTTTTTTAGTATCATACAATCGTTAAAATCTTGAGTAGTGGTGCACAAAAAACCCGAACCCGGACCCGGACCCGAAAAAAAACCCGGAACCGGGTATTATAAAACCCGGGTTTTTTATACACGAACCCGACCCTACCCGTAGGGTAGGGACCGGGTATGCATATTTGATCTAAAACCCGAACCCGGAACCCAGTGGCGGACCCAGGATTTTATTTCAATGGGGTCCATTTTCGGGTCGGTCCTCGTTCGGGTCGAGTTAAAGTGAGGCTTGAACTAGATTTAAAAAAAAAATAAGAAAAATGGGCTTATCAAGGATTGAACCCATGACCTCTTGGTGGAAAAGAGGGAGATTTACCACTACACCAACTTTCTTTTTATTTCTATGGTGTCCACCTAATTGTATTTATGGGGTCCATATACAATTTAATATACCGAATCTACTACTTTTTTTAAAAAGATTGGGGTCCGGGGACCCCGGTGGCACCAATGTGGGTCCGCCCCTGCCGGAACCGGTTTTTTTTTTATACCCGGTTTATACCCGAAACCCGGTTTTATAAATACCCGAACCCGGAACCGGGTTTTATAAATACCCGAACCCGAACCCGAAACCGGGTTTTATAAATACCCGGAACCGGTTTTTAAAAAAACCCGATTTTGATGTAATCTTGTTTAATTATGTATGCATTAAGACTTCTAGTTCTTATGATTTAACAAAATTATGTATGCACTTTGATGTAATCTTGTTTAATTATTAGGTTTCTAATGATATTTGCCACCGCTGCTTAATTATTTAGTATATTTCATTACAAGTGGAAACAAATATGCCAATATATGTTGGCCATTCTATTTTCTTTGTTTGTTTAATATCATTATTAGTTTTGTATTTAATAAATTGTGCCTCTGTTTATAAAGTTCAAGAATAACCACATGAAGAACTATAAATTGTGCCTCTGTTTATAAATTGTGCCTCTGTTTATCAATAGATTTGATGTCTATGTGTGAGAGTTATGTTTGATACATTTTATAAGCATAGTTCCGGTCGGGTTTTTTTAATACCCGGTGCGGGTTTTTTCCCAACCCGATGCATACCTGAACCCTACCCGATGAATACCCGAACCGGGCCCGAACCCGGAAATAGGGTATTATAATACCCGGGTTTTATAAAACCCGACCCGAACCCTACCCGAACCCGGACCCGGGTATATAGGGTATACATTTTTGGTAGAGAACCCGGACCCGACCCGGTTTTTAAAAAACCCGATTTTGTAAAACCCGATCCTACCCGAACCCGATCCTACCCGAAACCCGGTTTTAAAAAAAAACCCGATTTGTGCACCACTAATCTTGAGCGCCCCCAATAAAATTTTGCAATCTACCACTGTAAAATTTTGAAACCGACCCTAAGGAAAACTAAATTAGGAATTTATAAATTTTCACATATAAATTTAATATGTATAATGATGATCAATTAAACACTAATTTATACATATAATAAAGTAACCATTTGAAGGACACATGCCGCTTTCTGGAGTGCTCTCAATTGTTTTTCCCGCTTAAATAAATGGATAAACAAAAAATTAGAGATAAAGAATGACTCCTATATATTCTTTTAATCACATAAATTATATCTTTTTATCTTTTATTCTTTTGTTTTTTATATTCATTTATCTTGATTTAAGTGTTAATCCATTAAAAACAAAAAAAATAGAGATAAGGAATGACTTCTATATATTTTTTTTAATCACATAAATTATATCTTTTTATCTTTTATTCTTTTGTTTTTTATATTCATTTATCTTGATTTAAGTATTAATCCATTAAAATTATATAATTGTTTATGGAAATTATATATTATGAGAGAGACGAAGAAAATCCTTTTAGTCATGGTGGATAAATATAATTATGAAAATTCTGATAATAAAAAGACTCACGTTATATTAGATTATTATTTAAGATATATATACTACTACATAATTTATTTAGAAATATACACATGGCGCTTTCTGGAGTGCTCTCAATTGTTTTTTTCTGCTTAAATAAATGGATAAACAAAAAATTAGAGATAAAGAATGACTCCTATATATCCTTTTAATCACATAAATTATATCTTTTTATCTTTTATTCTTTTGTTTTTTATATTCATTTATCTTGATTTAAGTGTTAATCCATTAAAAACAAAAAAAATAGAGATAAGGAATGACTTCTATATATTTTTTTAATCACATAAATTATATCTTTTTATCTTTTATTCTTTTGTTTTTTATATTCATTTATCTTGATTTAAGTATTAATCCATTAAAATTAAATAATTGTTTATGGAAATTATATATTATGAGAGAGACGAAGAAAATCCTTTTAGTAATGGTGGATAAATATAATTATGAAAATTATGATAATAAAAAGACTCACGTTATATTAGATTATTATTTAAGATATATATACTACTACATAATTTATTTAGAAATATACACATGGCGCTTTCTGGAGTGCTCTCAATTGTTTTTTTCCGCTTAAATAAATGGATAAACAAAAAATTAGAGATAAAGACTGACTCCTATATATCCTTTTAATCACATAAATTATATCTTTTTATCTTTTTATCTTTTGTTTTTTATATTCATTTATCTTGATTTAAGTGTTAATCCATTAAAAACAAAAAAAATAGAGATAAGGAATGACTTCTATATATTCTTTTAATCACATAAATTATATCTTTTTATCTTTTATTCTTTTGTTTTTTATATTCATTTATCTTGATTTAAGTATTAATCCATTAAAATTAAATAATTGTTTATGGAAATTATATATTATGAGAGAGACGAAGAAAATCCTTTTAGTAATGGTGGATAAATATAATTATGAAAATTCTGATAATAAAAAGACTCACGTTATATTAGATTATTATTTAAGATATATATACTACTACATAATTTATTTAGAAATATACTAGGTTAGAACCTCGTGTATTACACGGGTTGAATAAATGTAATTTATATATTAAATAATAGAAAGTTATATATTTATGAACCCCGTATATTGTACGGGTTAAATAAATGCAATTTTATATATCAAATAAAAAAATTATAACTTTAAAAACCATGTGTATTACACAGATTAAATAAATGTAATTTTGTATACTAAATACTAAAAATGCCGTATCTTTAAAAAAACTCGTGTGTATTCATGTTGAATAAACCTACCAAATAATAAAAAAAAAATTACATCCTTAAAAACGCGTATGTTACACATGTTAAATAGATATAAAAAGAGTTATATCTTTAAAAACCATGTGTATTGCACATATTAAGTAAATGTAATTGTGTATATTAAATACTAAAAACGTCGTATCTTTAAAAAACTCGTGTATCCATAAAAATCTATCAAATAATAAAAAAATGTATCCTTAAAAATCTCGTGTATTACACGTGTTGAATAAATGTAATTTTGTATAGTAAATAATAAAAAAAGTTATATTTTTAAAAACCCTAGGCTTTACACGAGTTAAATAAATATAATTTTGTACACCAAATAATAAAAAAAGTTATAGTTTTTATAAATTAGGATAACATTTAATGTTAATTTATTATTTATATATTTAATATAAGATAAGTAGGAAAGAGAGGTATTTGTTTTAAAAATTTATTAAATTAACAATTTAAATTTGAGGATAATATTTTATTAAAGTATTATAAGATTTAATATTTATTTATTTAGTTAATATAAGATAAATTTGAGGATCTTCAATATGGGGGTTAGTTTTCTCAGTTAAGTGGATGAGTACATTTTTTCGAACTAATAAATTAAGACCACTTTCATTTAAATAAAACTTGGGTTGTTAAATGTATGTTCACATGACTGTTAAAACTCGTGAGAAAGTCGACGATACAGACTGTCTTCTAATCGATGGTTCAAATTCTTTCATATTTATAAACTTGACAAACATCATAAGATTTGATCATACATGACACAAAATTTTGTTTGGATATCAGAAAATCGTCTTAAAAATATCGTTTTATAATTGTTAAACATTCCTTATTAACTATTTGATTTTTTATTTACTTAACCCGTGTAATACACGGGGTTATAACCTAGTAACAAATATAATTTATAGAAAAAATGACACCATTGGTCCTTGTGGTTTCTGCCAAATTTTAATGTAGGGTACTAATAGTTTTTTGTTGCAAAATCAGGTATTAACTTTCTAATGTGTCTTAACAAAATGACTAAAATACCCTTTAATAAATAGAGAGTATTTTTAATTAATTATATTTGACTAAAATAATTTAAAGTTTTATTTATATTTATATTTATATTTATATATTTTTGTTTTATTTATATTTTTTATAAAATTAAATGGATTTGAAGTTTATTATTTATAAACTTTGAGTTTATATATAATATTATTTAGATTAAGTTAAAAAGTTTATTTTACTAGCATATTATGTGACAACTTGTATTTTAGACCTTCTTTGGTGTTTTAATATAACTTCTATGGACAATATGTGATATTGTGATGTGGTAAATTCTAATAGAATAATACGAGTTTGATTGTTACATGATTGTATATGTGTATATTTATGTAATAACCGATCGCACAAGGTGTGCTTAATCGCACAACCTCCTCATCGCACAACTCATATAGTGGGCTAGTCCACAGCCCAATATGAAAGCCAAGGATGGGTTTCGGCCCATGCCTCTTGTACGCATACACTTAGGGGTGTGTGTGTGGTTTCTTTTCATAATTCCCTCATAACACAACACACAAACCCTAATATTCTCTCCTATCCCCTTGAGTTCGACGGCAGCCATCATCATCACATTCGAAGCACTGTGACCTCTTGCTCTAGGCACTCTTCATCTCTTGGTTAGTATGTAAACACCACTTGATTGGTTATTCATTCATTGCTTGTATGAGTTGATTAATATTCATGGATATGGATCTTGTATGGATCTAGGGTTTGTTAGAATTCTGTTGATTGTATAATCAAGTGATGTTGATATTTAGGTTGCATGATAATAGACCTTTTGATGAAACTTTCACTATAACAAACCGCTGAATGTTATGAATGTGTGGATGGTAATGAAAATCGGTAATTTAGGGTTCACCGAGATAATTGTGCGTAGGCCGGATCGAACGAGAATGAGGTCATAAGATGCTGATAATGTTGTTCATGATCATGCTTAGGTAAATTAAAGTAACATGTTGATTGGTCTCGTTAGTTTTGATAAACGGCGATGAGTAGGGTTTTCGAATAATTGTTTTAATCTTGTGAATCTAGAATGTGTAACTCTGACTTTAATCCATGATTGGGGTGGGACGATTGTGAAATTATGTTTACTAAAAATAAGGGAAACGGTTTGACTGGGAATCGCACAAGAATGTGCAATTGTACAAGAGTGCCCAATCACACAAGTTGTGCGATTGGGAAGCGGATCGCACAAGTTATTACTGGGCCGGACCTGTGTAGTCAGATCACACCTCAATCGCACAAGGGATCCCAATCGCACAAGGGATCCCAGTCGCACAAGTCTAAGCCGGCCGCATAAGTGAGGCCTGATCGCACAAGGCCTTTGGGCCGGTGAAAGATGGGCCTGCATGTCTGGGTTATACGTGAGGAATTCGATGTTTAGCTCAAAATGTGATGTTTGTTGTGAACTGATATGATAGTGGTTGTGTGATACCTGATGCAATGTTCGATACGTGCTATGTGATGCTAACTGATGCATACGTGGGTGATGATTAAACAAAACTGATTGGGTATGTATAAACGTTATAGGCTTTGGCTAATTAACTCGAACATGTAATCTATCTTACCGAGCAATCCAAGGTGAGTTCACTGCTCTTTTCCAAGCATGCATCCCGGGAAGGGATATCGGGTAACGTTTTCAGGGAAGAATGTCAGGTTAATGGGATGTTTGTTATTACTCAGTTTCTATCATATAAGACCCCTTACATCTACCGATTGTTGCCGGGAAGGCAACGAGGTATCTAGTTGATAGCGCTATTAGGTTTGGCACCCTCACACCGGGCCGGAATGGACGGGCGTGAACTATTTACCTTGACCACTTGACCAATGCTTTGATAGAGGCATTGGGGTTTGGGCAAACACATCTAGTAGCCACATACGGTAATCGAGTTAATAACATCATCAAAACATAACGTTGAACTGTTTTATACACATATCTGGCAACCAACGCGTTAACAAAACTTTGAACTCACCAGCGTCGTCTGACACACTTGTCTGCATGCTTGCAGGTCGTTAGGTTTTTGATATGGACTTGCTATCTGGGAGTGCTGGAGTGGTCATGGATCGAGACTCTTGGATATAATTGATACATTGGTTTTGAACACTTATTTTGAAACAGTTGTTTAACAATTTACTATATGCTTCCGCTGAATACTTATTTTGGTTTAACTTATGTCTTGGATTGATATTTTGAAATGAATGGAATGTTTTTATTATTACGCGTAGTTCAGTGTGATTGGTGGCTTGGATCCTGGTACGTCACACGTCCCGCGGTGATTCCGCATGTGGTATTTTGGGGGTGTGACAGTTTGGTATCAGAGCCACTGGTTATAGTGAACTAGGTTTTAAAACGTTTTATAAAACCAGACTATAACTGAACAACTTCGAAAATCGACCATGACACTCAGCTCCAGATTGCAAGGTTCGTTCTCTGTTTATTTTATGCAATACTTGTTTAGTAGTCACACACTCACAGTCGCATGAAACAACATACTAGATACTATGGTGACTTGATAGCATGACACTACTCTTCGACCTTTGTGATTCGTAAACCTATAATACCTTCTGTTTTGTTATTTGAATGCGGGGGAAACTTTTAGCGCAAGTTAAGAGGCACTGAGATGAGCCTGCAAATTGCCTTATTATTATGGGTGCACACATAATAATAACGTGAGGTGCATGTAAGTCCCAGTGAGGCTTAACGAGTGTGAGAAGTGTTCTGTCCTAGTGTGTGTAAATTTCGTAGTTTGTAGATTTCAATGTGATACCTGACTCCTACCCCATCTCGACTCCTAAATCAGTTCCCTCTCCTTTTATAGAATCATGAGCGGACGAGGTCATGGATGTGGTCACATCGCGATGACCCAAGCTGAGCTGACAAACCTAATCAATACACGTGTGGCTGAGGCTTTGGCAGCCTACCAAGCTGGTACGAAATGTGCCAAACACTCTTTAATCTTGTGACGCGTACACGACTCTTACCCCTGTAATGTGTTTTCTTTCGTCCAATAGGTCAGCAAAACCAAAACAATCCACCTGCCTGTACGTTCAAGATGTTCATGGATTGTAAGCCACAGACCTTCAATGGGACTGAAAGGGCGGTAGGACTCCTACGATGGTTCGAGAAGGCGGAATCAGTATTTGCGATGTGTAACTTTCCTGCTGGGGACAGAGTGAAGTATGCTACAGGCACACTCGAGGATGGTGCCCTGACATGGTGGAATGCTCAGGTTCAGCTGTTAGGCATCGAGGTGGAAAATGCCACTACTTGGGATGATTTTAAAGAGCTGATAAGGGAGGAGTATTGTCCTCGTGATGAAATACAGAAACTTGAGAATGAATATTATGATCTGAAGATGGTGGGATCTGAGATTGAGGCGTACGCGAAACGGTCACATGAGTTGGCGATCATGTACCCGAACTTGTCCCGACCTCTGCATCGGAGAATTGAACTGTTCATCAAGGGATTAGCTCCTCAAGTGAAGGGTTTGGTTACTGCAGCGAACCTCAACAACTTAACTCAGATTGTTCGTTTGGCTCACAAAATCACTGATCAGGAGGTGGAGAGTGGTTCTTTACCACCGCGTGTTTCTGCCACTACTGCAGCTACAACCACCGCAACTGTACCTGCTAGTGACAACAAACGGAAATGGAATGACGCTGACAAGTCAACCAGTGTCAGCCAGTCCCAGAAAAGGCCTGAAAACAGCAACAATCGCAGTTTTAGTCAGTCGTCTTCGGTTAATCAAGGCCAGGGCAGCAACCAGAATCAAGGTTCTTATGTTGGGAAGAAGCCACAGTGCAACAAGTGTGGCTATCATCATTATGGGCAGTGTGTCCGGGCTTGCCGTAGGTGCGAGAAAGTTGGCCATGAGGCCAAAGACTGTAGAGCCCCACAACCAAAGCAGCAGCAAAACCAGCAGTACCAGCGACAGCAAAGGCAACAACCCCATCAGAATCAGGGTTTCAAGAAAGGGTATTATCAGTGTGGGGATGAGGGCCACTTTAAGCGGGATTGCCCTCAGTTGAATCAAAACGCCAACGACAACAACCGCCAGAACAACAACAATGTTGGGAACAACAACAATGGCAACAATGGGGGGAATGGTGCTCGTGGAAGGGTATTCACGATCGGTGCTGGTGATGCTAGGAACGACGGCAATGTCGTGACTGGTACATTTTCTGTGAATAGTCTTATTGCATCTGTGTTATTTGATTATGGTGCCGACTGGAGTTATGTATCTCTAGAGTTTAGTCAGCGATTAGGGCTAACTCCAACACCTCTAGAAGTTAAGCATGTAGTAGAATTAGCCGATGGGAAATCGATAGAAGCTTCGCATGTTCTTTTTGGGTATAAACTAGATCTAGTGGGTCAAGTATTTGATATTGATCTCCTTCCTATTACTCTCGGTAGTTTCGATATAGTGGTTGGTATGGATTGGCTGTCTAAGCACCAAGCTGAGATCCTGTGTAAGGAAAAGATTGTGCGTATCCCTAACCCTGGTGGGGAGCCATTGTCGGTTCAGGGGCATCGTAGTGGTACGATGGTTGGTATTATTTCAGCTATGCAAGCACAAAAATGTCTAAGAATGGGGTATCCTTCTATTCTGGCACTTGTTACTGACACTCCGTCAGAGGAAAGAAAGATCGAGGATATGCCAATTGTACGTGAATTTGCCGATGTATTTCCTGAGGAACTTCCTGGTTTACCTCCTCACCGTCAAGTAGAATTCCAGATTGATCTTGCGCCAGGAGCGGCTCCAATCGCTCGTGCTCCTTATCGTCTAGCACCTGGAGAATTGCAAGAACTGTCTAACCAGCTGCAAGAGTTGTTGGACAGAGGTTTTATTTGACCCAGTTCTTTGCCTTGGGGAGCCCCATTTTTGTTTGTAAAGAAGAAAGACGGGTCCTTTCGCATGTGCATTGATTATCGGGAACTCAACAAAGTGACCATCAAGAACCGTTACCCATTGCCACGCATCGACGACTTGTTTGACCAGTTGCAAGGGTCAAGTTTTTATTCGAATATCGACTTAAGATCGGGCTATCATCAGGTGAGAGTCCGAGAGGAGGATGTTCCGAAAATGGCTTTTCGAACGCGTTATGGGCACTATGAGTTTTTGGTTATGTCGTTTGGATTGACGAATGCGCTAGCGGTCTTCATGAATCGCGTATGTAAACCGTATCTCGACGATTTCGTTATAGTATTCATTGATGACATTTTGATCTACTCTAAGAGCAAGGAAGATCACGAGTGGCACCTGCGTCTTATTTTGGAACTTCTAAGGAAGGAGCAGCTCTATGCAAAGTTTTCTAAGTGTGACTTCTGGATTCGAGAGGTACACTTTCTTGGGCACATTGTTAATGAATTGGGGATACACGTGGATCCTGCAAAAGTTTATGCTGTTAGAAATTGGGCCGCACCAAAGAATCCTTCGAAGGTGCGGCAATTTCTTGGTCTCGCTGGGTATTATCGAAGATTTATCAAAGACTTTTCGAAGATCGCTCAACCTCTTACTTCATTGACACAGAAAGGGGTTGTATACTCTTGGGGAATGAAACAAGAAGAGGTTTTCCAACTATTGAAACAGAAACTCTGCAGTGCGCCAATTTTGTCTCTACCTGAAGGTACCGAAGATTTCACGGTATACTGTGATGCATCTATTCAGGGTCTCGGCTGTGTGTTGATGCAACGCAACAAAGTGATAGCTTACGCCTCTCGCCAGTTGAAGGTTCATGAGAGGAATTATACGACGCATGATTTGGAGTTGGGAGCTGTAGTTTTTGCGCTCAAAATCTGGAGGCATTACCTGTACGGTACTAAATGCACTATTTATACCGACCACAGGAGCCTTTAGCATATTTTCGACCAGAAGGGCTTGAATATGCGACAGCGTCGCTAGGTGGAACTTTTAAATGACTACGACTGTGCAATCAAGTATCATCCGGGTAAGGCTAACGTGGTAGCTGACGCTCTCAGTTGAAAGGAATCGAAACCCAAACGTGTTCGCGCCTTGCAGCTTACTATCCATTCAAACCTACCTGATCAAATTCGTTCTGCACAAACTGAAGCGTTAAAAGAGGAAAACATTGAAGCAGAACACTTAAGGGGTATGGAAAAACAACTTGTAGAGAGATCGGATGGTATTCTCTACTTTATGGAGCGTGTATGGTGTAACAACTCTCATCAAAAGTCATAATTATTATTATATTTAGTTCAATAGGAAACCCTAATTAAGACACCCAAGTGATTCTGCACAAACCCTAAAATTTTCAGAATTAGCAGAATCAGGATCAGGGCCCCTAAAACTCAGGGGAGGTAAAACCCTAGTTATGATTATCTAAATAACTATCTGTCAAATTCGAATTTTATAGGTGACCCCTCGCGCCACGCGACGCCCAGAGGGGTACCCCTCGCGTCACGCGAGGGGGGTTAAAATTCGTGTATAAATAGTAGGCATTGGGACTTGATTTCTGAAGTTAAAACGACGAACAAATTCGCTATACACACTGAAATACGTTCTGTTTACTATTAAAACACACACAATCACAAATCGCTGCCGCAAAACAGGGTAATAACTCGATCGCTGCTACGATTCAATGTCCGATTGATCAAAATATCCAATGGATGTTTAAGTGTTGCCCACATTAGGGTTATGCTTTGTCATTCGTCGTTAATTCGATGGATGTTTAAGTATCGCACTTTGTCATTCGTTGTGAGGGTTTGATCTCGTGAGTTATCGTAAATGCTGTATTGATTACTAACCCAGTTTTGTGTGCATTGTTATTTAAATTAGGTTAACAAGGCTAATCCGTAGACTAGACTCTGTCCGTGTTAAATCTGCAATGTGAGTCATTCTCTTTTTATCAAATTTAATTTCAAAAGCATGTTTATTTTCAAAGTTATAATTACAGGGATTAAGTTTATGTAGTCACCAAATTACAGCCGGTATGTGGGGTTTTGTATACATTACTTGATAATCTTTGCCATTGGACAAACGGGTAGCCAATGGTGATATGACCATAGTCACAGATCCGGTCGAGTGACAAATACTGTGGGTAGTTGGTTGACATCAGAAACATTGTAATCTCCCTTAATACTGTAAATTATAACAAACAGGTCGTTTTAGTAAATAGAATGATTCACCAGTATTTCCCGCTGACAAAACCTTTTTCAAACATGTTTCAGGTGATCTGTTGTGATTCAGGAAAAGTGCTGTGGAGCACTGCAAGCTTAAGAAAGTGGCTCATTATAAATTAAAGAAATATGTTTTGTAAAATAAAGATTTCTCTGTGAAATCATATGATTGTAAATTACCGGGATTTTACCCCGAGTTGTGAAATAAAATAATCGGGAAAATTTTAGCCTTAAAAATATCCTGATGATAAACTTCCGCTGTTAAACTCAATTAAATAAAATACCACGGGATTTCTGTCCCGCGGCTCCTGAAACGGGTGAAACCGGGTCGGGGGCCGTGACATATGGATTCCCTTGTTCGGTGTCACAACCCGATTTTCCACGTGTCACCGGTGGGCCCGATGGGGAGTATCGTGACGTAGTTGATATCATCATAGTCAAACAACACAATATAAATGAATGCACAGCGGAAACAAAAGATAATTATATTACAATCCGAATATAAAGTAATATCCAGTATTACGACGGAAAGTAAAGGATCCACAGGCGGATCTTAAAACATAAACATTATTCAACAGACTTTAGACGCCTAGAACTTGCAAGATTCCTTATTAACGCCCTGAGCTTCCAGCCAATTACGTCCAGTACCTGTCACTCAACCTTTTTGGAAAATACGTCAGTTTTCACTGGTAAATACACTCAACCGACTCATTTTGAAAATGTTTAATAAAATTGATTTGAATGCACGTAGCACAAACTCTTTATAACTTGGGACAATTATAGTTATAATCTTGTATACAGATTTACATGTTCGTTATACGTTCAGGGCCCGATGTAGAAACCGAGTCAGATTAACAGACACGCCACAAGTATAGGCCCACAAGAGAGTGAGATACCGTTTTTCCTTAAACAACTGTCAGGTGTATGCCTACACCCCGTGTATAAGGCGTGGCCATTTTATAACACAATGATGTCAAGGATATCCGGGACATGGTCATTAACCCCTAAAGGTCTTTGTTTCAAACAATACAGATTAAAACGGGTTACCTTAATAATTTAACCATAATAAGATTAAATATTCAATACCCGACCAAGCGGTATTATTATAATACCGTATCCCAAGCCCGTATAGGGAAAATAAGTTAAGAGTATTTACCTGAGCTAGCTCCTGTCTTAAATAGTAAGAATTTAATAACTCAGCCGTATTCACTTAAGTAAGCGTAGGTACCATTTACCGGAAGGCTCTAGTCTGGAATGATGGTATAAATAACCAATTAGAATGCTAACGGGTCTTTAATTAAGCCTAAGCTTAGACCGGTTAGTCTTACTGAAAGGTATGGTTCAAACGCATGATAAGGCGAAGACCGGATTAGAATGTGGTTTTGACCCGACAAGTTTGAAGACTTGTATAATATGGGTATACTAAATACATTCTGGATTTTGAGACAAAATGATAAGGTTTGACCCGTTTTGGTCAATTTATGCAAACTAGTTACATAAACCGAACCGAGCGCGAATAGGGCGTCACGGGTAACCATAAGAGTCATATGCAAGTTCCCTGAGATAATATGGCTTAATTATGTTATAAGATCAGTAAGATATCTTCTATTATGCCCCAAATGAATTTAAACTCAACTTATGCCTCATAAGGGCATTTTGGTCATTTAAAAGATTATAAAAGAGTTTAATTTGTAATCTGAGGTACAGGTCTGATTCATATAGTAAATACACTCAATTTAACATGTTATAACAGTAGGGTATGACCGATATGTGAAACTTATCATTTAAAACCAAACTATGCACCTTAGGGGTATTTTGGTAATTTCACAAGGGCTTAAAAGGTCAAAACTGGAAACCTGAGTTCAAAAACTTATACTTATTGTTATTATATAAAAATATACTAAAAAAATCAGTAGGGATCAACCTTATATGTTTAATATGGTTATAGTACATACTATGCGTTAAAAACGCTTAAAAAGGCGATTTGGAGCCATTTCCGGGTTTTTAAAGGAAAGCTAATATTTTTATAATTCCAGAAGGCTCAAAATATTTTATTTAACAAATAAAATCAGTAGAAAAAGGTTTGGGGTCAAAAGGATTTGTAAAACTCATTTTATGGCTTAAAGGGGCAAAAATCGGTATTTACCGGATTAAACTTAGAGACCTATGTTATGCTCAGCCAAAAATTAAATAAAAATCTTTTAAAATCCCAAAATATTATATTACATCAGTGGGTAAAAAGTTTGATATCAAAAAGTGGGTTTAAATAGGTTATACGCTAATTACGCCATTTACTTAACATAAAGCTTTCAAATTACGCTAATGAGCATAACTCTTAATCTAGACCTCAAACTAATATCAAATTTTAGGTGCAAGTTTATAAATCAGTAACTAATGTTTCTACTCTTTCACTTTTTCAAAAATCACGTTTTATAGTCAAAAGGGCATAATAGTCAACATTTAAGCATTAATCGGAAACATGCATGTGAATCGGATAAGTATTTAACCAAGTTGTATAATCTCAGAGAGTTATTCTTATATGAAACCTGGTTCAAAATAAGCTCTAAGGCAGATCTTAAACATGCACAAACGGATCAGGACTGATAGTCAAAGCAAAAGTCAATTTATGCGACTTTCGGGTCTGATCCGGGTTTATACTGAAAATTGTCTAGTTAAACATGTTGAGACATGTTCTTATATTAGTTACCATGTTATTTTGATGATCAAACAGGTTGCATGTACCCTACATTGCTAATTATGCTTAATTTTGAAAATACACATTCTGTTGACTTTTTAAGATAAACTTTGACTCGACAATTAACATAGTTTGAGTGGGAATCTGAAAATACCCTTTTAAGGGTTTGTTACCCACATAAATACCAACTTGTAGGTACTTTCAATTCGAGAAATGACAGAGCCAATTTCATTTAATCACGAAGTCAAACTTAATTTACGACGGTTTGACTTTTGATTAATTAACTAAGCTACAACGAATTAGAAGGGGTTAGGAGTACTTACAAGAGTCCTAATTATGCTTAGAGATCACTAGAAAGTTGGCTTGATGTCCAAAGAGCTCCAGAGATGATCTTGCAAGAGAATGTGAAATGGTTGCAACAATGGATGTTCTTAAATATCACTTTTGATCATTCAAGATCATGCCACAAGGGTCTACTGAAGTTATAAGATCTGTCCAAGTGCCCCTATGTGCATGTAAAACCATTGGAGAGCCCCAGGTATCGAGTAACAGCTATTAACAATCGAAAACAGACCTGCAACTGACATCTGCTCATTTTTGTTCGCTGGTGACTTGTAGGCGGGCCGCGTACAAGCTGGTAACCAGCCCAACAAGTTTTCATGATTTACATTTCTGTCCTTGTCCTTTGTTACGTGGTTTTGCTTATTTTTCTTGCACTCTTGACCCTCAAATCTAATTTTTAAGGGCCTTAGGACATTTATAAACTTGGGTAGGTCCTTGGTTAACTTTGTGCTTACCCGAAAAGTCACGAATTTCAACGTTAACGCATTTAACCCTTCGTGCACGGTTTTGATCGTAACTTTCTCATACGAC
This sequence comes from Helianthus tuberosus, assembly GCA_030545235.1. NCBI lineage: Eukaryota > Viridiplantae > Streptophyta > Magnoliopsida > Asterales > Asteraceae > Helianthus > Helianthus tuberosus. The sequence continues at coordinate 179,562,384 of CM060420.1, forward strand.
AACGAAACTTTATGAAATTTTTACCACATATTCTAGTGAGTATATTTTACCATTACAAAGCTTCAGGTTTGCCAAAAGGTCACTCAGAGGTATACTTTCAACATGTTGACACATTTAGCCCCTGTAGTTTGTAATTCCTCACTTTCTTTCATTTTTCCGCTTTGTATGATCCATGATTTAATCGTTTAAGATTATAAACACCATGTAGGGTTATTGTAGGGCCTATTTATCCATTGTTAACACTTTGGACCCTTATATTCACATAGTTTCACTGTTTGTCAACTTTAGTCCCTCTAAAGTGCTTTTCACATATTCAAAGCCTATGACACGTGTCAATACATTATTGGACGTAAATTTTCGAGGTGTTACATTTGGTAACCTTAGAGAACTTGTGATGGATGAAGCGCACAAGTCTCGATACTCTGTTCATCCAGGTTCGGATAAGATGTATCAGGATCTCAAAGTCATGTATTGGTGGCCGAAGATGAAAGCTCACATCGCGACTTATGTGAGTAAGTGTTTGACCTGCTCGAAAGTTAAAGTGGAATATCAGAAACTGTCTGGATTGCTACAACAACCAGAAATACCCATGTGGAAATAGGAGCAGATCGCAATGGATTTTGTTATTGGGCTACCTAGAACTCAAAGTGGAAACGACACCATTTGGGTGATCGTTGATCGTCTCACGAAGTCAGCACACTTTTTAGCGATCAAGGAAACAGATAAGTTCTCACAACTCACTGTTGTCTATCTCAAGGAAGTGGTTTCTAGGCACGGTGTCACACCCTGGCTTTTGCGGAAGCGTGGTTTATTTGGTGTGACTTCTTAATACCATAGCAAACAATCATAAAAATGCTATATGACAAAAACACGAGATGTTCATCCATTAATAAAGTTTAGAAAATACCACAATACCATTATCTGAAAACATCAATACCAAATTAAGTTACAAACCATGACGTGTTTAGCGGAGTTCACAAAGACTCAACAAAAGTACTTAAATAACACCTGATTTTAGAATTATGTATCCCGTCCAGGATTAGGATACACCCTCTAAACTCAACAACCATGGATAACATCTTTTATTCAAACGCATCTCGACGACACATGCATAACCTGCCAGATCCACTAGTTCCCTGAAATACATGTAATTTGAAAAACATCAACAAAAGTTGAGCGAGTTCATGTGTATGTCTGTGTGTATAAACCTTTAAAGTATGTCTGTATGTATGAAAGTCCATGTGTCACGACCCCCGACCCACCCTGAACGGAATCGGGAGCCGCGAACAGCCACATGGTACCGGTGATTATTTTGAAAAATATTGCAGCGGAAATTTCATCAGGACTGTGAGTTAGGAAAAATTATCAGAGTTTAGAAAACACCGGATTTTATTTATTAAATAGATTGGATAAACCCATGTTTTACAATGGTAGCTTTAAATAAAGATAAATTTGATTACATAAAACAATATTTCTTAATTTGATTTAATTAATAAAATAAGCCACTTCTTGAAACCCTTCAGTGCCGTATCCAACTCTTAATCCAATCTACTGTAATTACCTGAAACGGGTTTTAAAAAGGTTTTGTCAGCAGGAAATACTGGTGAATCATTCTATTTAATAAAAACGACCTGTTTGTTATAATTTACAGTATTAAGGGAGATTACAATGTTTCTGATGTCAACCAACTACCCACAGTATTTGTCACTCGACCGGATCTGTGACTATGGTCATATCACCATTGGCTACCCGTTTGTCCAATGGCAAAGATTATCAAGTAATGTATACAAAACCCCACATACCGGCTGTAATTTGGTGACTACATAAACTTAATCCCTGTAATTATAACTTTGAAAATAAACATGCTTTTGAAAGTAATTTGATAAAAAGAGAATGACTCACATTATAAGCATGCAGATTCCTACGGCAAAGTTTAGTATATAGATAAGCCTTGATATATTGCAGATACAGGCAGAGCTTAGCCTATTGATTAGTCTTGTAACCTAGTGCACACGAACTAGGTAAGTAACTAATACAGCATTTACGATAACTCACGAGATTAAAACCCTCACAACGAATGACAAAGTGTAATCACTTAAACATCCATCGGATTCACAACGAATGACAAAGTATAATCACTTAAACATCCATCGGATTCACAACCAATGACAAAGTATAATCACTTAAACATCCATCGGATTCACAACGAATGACAAAGTATTCCCCGAGTTCGGGTGATACTCAAACATCCTGTCGGAATCACGACTAATGACAAAGGATAGTACTAAAACATCCATCGGATAGTTTCAATCGATCGGACATTGAATCGTAGGAGCGATCTAGTTAATACCCGGTATCGTAGCAGAATTCGAGCTAGTGTGTGTTTGGTAGTAATCAGGTGATATCTCGACGTAGGAAATGAATTTTAACGTCGTTCCAACGCATAAATGCAAATCCCAAACCCCTCTATTTATACTGAGATTTTGTCCCCCTCGCGTGACGCGAGGGGTCACCCTGGAGGCTTCGCGTGACGCAAAGGGTAACATCTCATCATATGGTTGCCACGTGTATTTGTAGTTCAGCTGAGTCGACGGAAATAATAAATTCGAATTTGACAGCAAATTATTAGGATAATCGTCAATAAGGAATACCCCCCCTGAGTTTTAGGGGCCCTGATCCTGATTGTTATGAAAATTTTAGGGTTTATGTAGAATTACTTGAGTGTCTCAATTAGGGTTTCTTTTTAGACAATATATAAATAATAATAATAAAAAAAATATAATAGTTTTGAGGAGAGTTGTTATGGTTTGGGACAAAAAGGAAATAAAACAGTGAGAAAAGAAAATGGACCCACTTTGTATATTTAGGGTTCAACTCGAAAGCCTCCTGGTATAAATTTTGGGTATAACTTTTGGACTATTTTAAAAATATATAATATACTCGTGGTAAGTATAATATCCCTAATTCAACCTTTTCCCGATGTCCCGAGACCGAATCCCAATAACTTAGTCGGGCAGAGCCCTGACATACGTTATGAGGCTCAGATCAATCGGAAAGGGTAGCGGTGATCGGGGGTTAAAACACTTAAAACGGGGCAGGGCTTTTGGATTATAATAGGTAAAATAAAAATAGAAATCTAGAACTTTGAGAGAGAGAGAGCGACTGATGGAGAAAGAAAAAGGATTGAGCACTTTGAAAGTTCCCATGTATGTTCTTATTTATAGTTGGAATGAACCTTGGAGTTCACGTCCAAAGATTCCTCCAATCTATTATATATAATAAATGAAAGTCATTTGGGCCACTTGTCAACACCAGAGAGCCTCTAAATGCCCTTTTTCCCGCCCAACAGTGCATTCCCCTTCTTTATTTAATCCTTTTGTCTGCTTCTCAATCCAGATTTCTTTTCCCTCTTCTCTCTCTTCTCTCTGGCGATTCAAAAACCAGATCTTGGATTCCAGGTACCTTTCATCTAATAACCTAAAATCATCTTGAATCTCTCTTATGTTAATCGTTGATATATGTATAGATCTGTATGTTTTTCATTTTGTTGTTCAACCCTAGGGTCCTCCACATCTTCTAATCTTCTCTGGCGATTCAAAAACCAGGTAAATCTCTGCTTTCAGATCTACACAACTATGCTTCATATTTAGGGCTTTTTATTTTCGTTTCCACAATCAATCAGGTATGAAATCATCACTTTAACTTCTTCGTTCTTCTTTATCTTTTGTAGATCCGACCCTAAAAGTTGCAGGTATGTGGATTTATTTTGTTCTTTATGTTTTGTTCATCTTTAATTGAAGTTATTGTTCATTTAACCGTGTTTATTGTTCATTTTGTTTGGTGAGGGTTTTTTGTTGAACCCTAAATTGATGATTTTTGTTGAAGAGGGATGTCTGGTACGTGACACACTCATTGATTTATGTTTGCCTGTTATTAATCTTTTGTTGTTTTGTGCTTTGTAGCTTGAGAAAGATACTAGATTTAGTAGTGCCTGTGTATGGCTTGTGATTTTCAAATGATGTTATATGATTTTTTTTTATTTGCTTTTAGGGACTTTATTGAAACGAGGTGTTTTTTACAATGTTGTTTTCTGTTTGTAGTTGCATATTGTTCTGGAAGACATGTTTTTTTTTTTGGTTTAATTTCTGGGTTTTTATCTTGATAGATGGATCGGTACCAGAAAGTTGAGAAGCTTAGAGCAGAGCAACCCATTAATGAAAACGAGATACATATTACCAGCCAGGGGAGAATGCGAAGCTATATCACATATGCCATGACTTTGCTTCAGGTAAATATTTTGCTTCTAAATTGCAGCAGTGTTTTTTTCAAGTGTTGTAAATTGTCGCCTAATGAGGTATTTGAAAGTTGAGTTAGTTTTATTTTGTTGTTTACTAATATATTATTTCAAGTGTTATAAGTTGTGTTTTATTTCTACATGTGGTTAACAATCATGCAATCCACTGTGGTAGGGAACTGTGTTGTTTCAGTTGTATGCACTAAAAGTTTTTAGCTTTTTTGTAATACTATGATATCTATCTACGTCAACATAAACATCAGCTTTTAAGTTCTAAAATTTCATAAATTGTTTTCTAAAAAAGGTTATTTTTGTCTTTCTGCATTGTTATCAACCTGTTATTATTATTGGCTTTTTGTGCTGTTATCATCGTCAATGAGAAGTATAATATCACACTTTTGAATTTAGTCAGGCAATTATTGAAACATAACTATAGAAGCAAAATCTGTCTTCATTCACTCAACTTCATTTTGTTAACCAACATGTATTGATGCATACTTTGATTTAAGTGCTTGCTATAGTATCCGATTGCACTATTTACTATTTTATTGCTCTTTTAGGAAAAAGGCTCATCAGAGATTGTGTTCAAAGCTATGGGTAGAGCTATCAACAAGACTGTCACAATTGTGGAATTAATAAAGGTTTGCCAACATATACATTATATCATACATTTTTGGTTTATCTGTTTTTATTTACTTTCTTTTTGGACCATTAAAAAACTGAACTGTGTGCAGGAAATGCAAAACTCCACGATTCCGGATGACAGCAGGAAAGCTGGCTCATTGAACACCAAGAAACCTGAGTTTGAATTGACCCACTAAGATCTTTGAAACTAAGTCGCTTTGTTTCGAAACAGTAATTTGAATCGACCCACTAAGATCAACTGAAATCTCAGGTTTGTTTCGAAACAGTAGTTTGAAACTGAGTCGCTTTGTGTAAGTTCTAATGTAGCAATATTCATTCTACAGAAGCTGATGGTAGTGATGCAGATTCTATCTCTTGTGACACTGAGAATATAAGCGATACTTTGGTGTCTGTTTTAGAGACGAAGAATGAAGTTGTGGAGTACAATGGTAAGCTTTTTACATTTCATATAAATCTCTATTACTTTTTTTATTAGTTACTGCATTATATCATCTTTTTGTTTCTTCAGGTTTTACAAATAACAACGAAAGTTCAAGTGAGCTGTCAAAGTTAGATAATCGAAACGACCATAATGTTGCTATGGAAATGACTGAAGGGTCAAAGGGGATAGAAGAAAATATATTTACAAATCAAGGTACGTTTAAACTTATTGTCAAACTTTCGAGATATTTAAAACTAAAAAATGTTGAGTACTTGATTGTAATGCGATTATTATCTTTTATTTATAGGCGATGAGGCCCTTGTGAATCCAAGGCAATTGAAGAAACTACTCATGGTATTGCTCTAGTGAGTTCATCTTAACTTATAATAACTAGCATCATGAGTTGAAATACATTTCGACTATCTCCATATTGAGTTTTTATAGTGCAATAAACTAATTGGGGAATGTGACATATTCATGTTTTATGCAAGTTTGGTGATATCTCTTCATGCATGTGTGTGTTTAAATTCATGTTCTTCTATACATTTACTTTTTGTTATCTCATGAGTGACTAATTCTTTTTCCAGTATGTTTCCCAAGTCAACTGCAGATACATTTGCACAGAAGCTGTATCAAACATTCAAAAATCACAAACGTTTTAGCAAGCCCAAATTAGCACGCTCGGATTTCATTATTTCTCATTATGCCAGAGAGGTAGTGCACATTTCATAGATCTTCTAAGAATGAATGTTGCTAACTTCGGTAAATAGTTTATCATTATACTCTAAATTTCTTGCTGGAAGGGTGGTATTTTAGCTACACTAAGTTGGATCCATTGCATATTAGTATCCCAATATGGTCAGAAAGCTAAATGACATCATTTCATAAATTCTTCATCCTTTTGGTTGTTTTTACATATTAGTATCCTATAAATTCTAATTTGAACAATTTTGACCCATACGTGCATGTTTTCCAGCTCACCTCGCGCCTTGGTAGTGTTTTCTATAACCAACGTAGTGACAATAGGTAGGATACGTGTGTAATGTGGATACGTGACAGGATATTAATCGCTTTCTGTATAGTATGAGAAGTATGATCATACAATCTTCTGACATGATTTCATATCTACATGACAAATCAGGTATTTATTTGTGAACAAAAGCTTTATTCAAAAGCACAACTTGAGCAGCATGTACACACAGGTGACTCTGAAGTTGATGGAACTGAAAGTGAAAGAGGTGGGTTTCAAGGGCATCCGTTATGTGAATTTTGCAGGACACCTTTTTATGGGGATAATGAGCTTTACACGCATATGAATACCGAACATTTTAAGTGTCATATATGCTTTGATATATATCGGAAGCACTGCGGATCCGAGCACAATGAGGAAACTGTTTGACATTTCTTATGTTGATGAAATTCCCAGTCAGGTACGCTCTTTAATGTATTTTGATTCTTTTATAAAGTCCTGCATAATAAAACCATCTTCAATAGTCATTGATAAGTCAACAGATGTTTGAAAGCACTGTTGGGTTAAACCACTGTTTTTGAAGAAAAAGTGGAACCACTGTTTTGGGTTAAAACAGTGTGTTGAAATCACTTTTGGGTTAAAACAGTGTTGAAACCACTTTTCGGTTAAAACAGTGTTTGAAACCACTGTTGGGTTAAAACAGTGTTGTTAAAACAGTGTTTTGAAACCACTTTTGGGTTAACAGTGTTTAATACCACTGTTGGTTTAAAACAGTGTTTGAAACCACTGTTAAACCCAAAAGTGTTTCAAAACACTGTTTTAAGCCAACAGTGGTTTCAAACACTGTTTTAACCGAAAAGTGATTTCAAAACACTGTTTTAACCCAACAGTGGTTTCAAACACTGTTTTAACCCAAAAGTGTTTTAACAACAGCTGTTTGACGTTCTTTGAAGCATTTTTTTTGGATAATTTTAGAATTCTGAATTCATGTCTGAAGTTGTATTTAAAATTTGTAGGTAGATGATATGGAAGAAGTAAGCGAGTACTATCAAAGTAGAGAATGATATCGACCGTCATGAATCATTCTCCTGACGCTTGGGATCATATGCTGTTGAAAGATATTGTTGTTAAAGTGGCAAATGTTGAGCTTTATTATAAAGTTGTTCATTTCTACTTGCAAGAGCATCCGGATCTTATCAATGATGTTCTCAATGTTCTTGCTCTATGTGCTGACCATATACGTGTGGTCGATATTATGCGAAAGGTTTGTGCACAACTCCGAAAACTTTTAGATTAGATTCTTCTGTCTTCTGGTACTGAGTGGTTGACTTAATGAATTACAGGCGGGCCAGCTTCCTCTTGCGAAACCATAAATAGTTGCAGTTCAGAGCAACAATGTATTTGCTGTAAATGAGGCATTTTAAACATAGTTTTTTTTCTTTTTTTTTACAATGCTTCCAATATTTGATAATGGTTTCTGACCCATTGTCATTTGTAAATGTAGTTACTTGATACAGGTTTCTTTCACGCTGACCCGCATCCCGGAAATATTGAACTTTGACACCAGACGGGAAGCTTGCATTTCTTGATTTTGGTAATAATCATATCATTTTCATTTGTTAAAGTTCATTCCATTCATTATGACTGCTAAACGCTTGAATAATCCAGGTTTGGTAATGAAATTAACGTATGATCAAAAGTACGGGATGATCGAAACTATTGCTCATCTTATTCATAGAGATTACGATGCCATCGTTAAAGATTTCGTAAAACTTGGATTCATTCCTGAGGGGGTAAATTTGGACCTGATATTGCTTGTATTAGCTAAAGTATTTGACCAGGCCCTTGAAGGTGGAGGAGCAAAAAATATTAATTTTCAAGAGTTGGCGGCTGATTTGGCACAAATAACGTTCGACTATCCGTTCCGCATTCCGCCTTATTTTGCCCTTTTAATCAGAATAATTGGAGTGCTTGAGGGTATTGCTTTAGTAGGGGATCCAGAATTTGCCATTGTAGATGAAGCATATCTGTATATCGCACAGGTATTTATACTGAAATTTTATGTTTGCTCCATTATTTAATATATCCATACTCGGTCCACTTATAAAGATGATGTTTTCTGATGTCAGAGGTTGCTCACTGACGAATCTCATCGTTTACGGAGTGCTTTACTTTACATGGTGTACGAAAAATCTAGAGTCTTTGATGCCGAAAGATTTATAGATGTAATGCAAACTTTCGAGAGCTTCATAACCACATCCAAAAGCGGTGGCGGGGAGGATTTAAACGGTGACATGGCTGGACTCGGTGTTATTCAAACTCAGACAAACATTGCATTCCCCCGGTTTCAACCAGAACCACCAGTTGAAACAAGAGCCGCGTTAGCGTTTCTTCTATTCGACAAAGGGAATTTCTCTTAGATGAGGTATTAACATTATGATCGCGTAACACCGTCAATATTTTATTTGTGAGACTTTGTAATTAAAATATTTTTTATTTTTTTGTAAATAGATTGTGAAAGGCATCGATGCGGTTACTAGAGAGCAGTTGGTCCAAGTTATGGCACTACTCGGCATGGTTCCTTCCTTTGGAGCCATCAGACCCGCAGGGTTAATTCCTTACATAACCGAAGAGGACAAAGTCATACTAAACAACGTTCAAAAGATTGTTGAATTTTTAATCGCTCAAGATTCACGACCCCGATCACCAGATCAGGTAATGAAAGAACTGTGTTTTACTTCCACAACTGATAAAAGTTCTATAAAATAATTTATCCTTATGGTGATGTTTTTCTTTACAGGGTTTGGATGTGAATCGGGTCATTCAAGAGCTTCTTCCCATTTTTCCCGGTCTATCAGCTAAGGTGCTACCTGAAGTGGTAAGCCGGTTGTCTTCTCAGGTTTTGGCACGCTTGATTCGGGATAGGTTTTTGTAATTATTGTGGGCTAATTGTTTATTTGAAGCCGCAACGAGCCACTCAATTGTGCATATACCCATAGGAATTGTTTGTGAACTTATGTATAGGACAATCAACTCGGCAGATATATACATGTAAAAGTGGAAAACAAATAATAAAAAAACGAGCTTGATACGTATAATGAGTCGATTTTGAGCTTATCATTTCTTTTATTGAACTTTATAAACCTTATGTAACATCCATGTAACTTGAGTTTTATTGCGTTATTTAAGCTCGAACTTTGAATATAATTGAGTTCTCGAGCTAAGCTAGAATCAATTTTGTGTAATCTTTTTAGAATGACCAATTCACACACCCTTGAGTTTGTGTAACTAACCACAGTTTCTTGATAGCTATTAATATCTTTGATCTATTTTAACTTAGTCCTCTGTTACATGCATTTGAATATTAGAAGGGTTGTTTTGTTATTTAGTTAGAAAGAAAGGGCTAAAAGTGTAAATCAGCACCTAACATTGGCTAACAACTCAAGTAACACTTTTAATGAATGTACTTGAGGGGAAATTAACCACAATAATGAATCATGTTGGTGCAGGTTGGGCCTAAATATGCAAGAAACTTTGGTATAGAGGCTCTTGAACCATTAGGAATCTACATGCCTGATGACATTAAGCTTTATTCTATTAATTTTCATTTTGAAGAGGTTATGGTTTGTGCTAATTTAAGTGAAAGCTGCATAAGGTGGAAGACGATTCAGAGGAAGAAGAAGAGGTACAGATGATTACTAATTGCTACCTTTTTACAACCTTTGTTTTACAATTTACATTAACCATTTACAAGAAAAAATTAATTTTGCTAAAACCGTTATTCATAGGTTCATATCTGAAATTGAGGATGTTTGTCGACAATGGCTAGCAAGTGGTCCCAAAAATTTGTTGGTACACTTCATGTAACGAGATACTCCAGTATGCATATTTGTTTAACGTCCCAAAAATTTGTTAATACGGAATACTTTTTGTATGATATTAATTATGTATTAACCAAAAATAGTTTTTAATTAACGTAACTTTCTCGAGCCCGGGAAGCAATCCCGGGTAAAAACCTACTCCTCTATGTACACATGAAATTTTCATTTCTTATTTTGGTAGGACACGTATCCTTCACATAGTACAAATGACATATATAAGTTTTATTAATTATTCCATATGCTTATCTATTATTACTATTATTATATTATATAAAAAAAATCGTATATGTAGTGATCTACATTTCAAGATTATGTTGGACACCTTAAATTCCATTTTAAGTTATTATTTATTATTATTATTTATTTATTATATATATTATAATTAATTTAACTGCTTCACTTATTTGGTGTGTATAACTTCTAAAATATAACGTTTTTATAAAATAATAAATATGTCTTTAGAACGAGTATATTTTTGTCTACATTTTGAACCAAGTTTTATTAAAAATGGAGTAGGTTCAAATACAATGTATTTTTATAATTTAGTTACTAAACGGTTCCTAGGCCAGTCCAGGTACTTCATATTTTTAATATTCAACTTACCCGTAATCTACCCGTCTAATACTATAAGTTTTTATATACTTTTATTTTAATAGAAAGGTCAACCCATATACGGGCCAATTAATTAATATAATATTTCAACCAACTATATAAAATAGTGTTTAAAACTATTTGGGTTGAATATTTATATTAAAAATAAACTAGTTACTAGTGGTTAATAAATTTAACCAAACCTATAATTTATATGATAAAATTAGGAATGTTACACCCTGGTATGTAGCAATAAGGAAAAAGAGATCATCAATGGGTTGCAAAGCCACTGATATGTGTGAAGTGATGCAGGAAAACTCAAACCTAGCGGAGTTGCACCAGGCTTCCGGCTGGAAGACATAGTCACCACTATGGGCCACCCTGGCCTCATGGGTGTGGGCTCGCTACACCCAAATAGATCTATCACTCATGTCCCTCGGTCCTACGACGAGGATTAATGGCCTTAAGTGTTGTACCCACCACTCACATGATCTAAGTAGTAACCCTCCTTAAGCTAACCATACCATGTATAAAACATTTGTATATAATCGTAACATGTATTTCACCCCCGAAGTATAAAACTGAAAACAGTTAAAAGAAAAGGGGGACATGAACTCACAGTAGTGCGTCTTCAGCTCGTAACTCAAACTCTGTCAGCTACACGACAACCTACAACGTACTAATGTCTATTAGACGAACGGGCCGTGCCTTGTCTTGGTATTAACGTTCTTGAGTTACGTTTCTTTGATATTATTCCATGTTAACTTCTTGTTAAAATAATGATTATTTTAACTTAAATTATATTTTATCTTTGGAATAATCGTTAAACAATATTTTTGTAATAATACTTCTCAAGTATTTTTCCTTCCCAAGTATGGGAGTATTTCATACATGTATATTTGTAGTTCCGAAATAATATATTTTTAAGTCCCACTTAGAAAATATATATAACTTATTTGTCAAAAATAATGTATTCCAAAATATATATATTTTTCCCAAAATAATATATTTTCACTTCTTGTATCCAAAACAATATTTACCAAAAATATATTCGTAAAAGTATTTTCCGGAATATTCCATAAGTTACGTTTTATCGTTAGGCTTCACAATATTAAGTGTGTAACTTAAATATTTATCCTTGTGATTTTTTGTATTATTTTGGAGTTGTAAATGTCATGGTATTTGTTAAGTTATATTATTTTACCCTAAAATAACATAACTATTCAACCAAGTAAACAAATATTCACACAAGTGTCTTAGTATAAAATATATATTCTAAATATATATTTATCCATTTTTATTTACAAAAACCAACCTCCAATACTTTTATTTTTGTTACAAAAATTTATGGCAAAGTTTATATTGGAAATCATAGTAAAAAATACACTTGTAAATACTTGTTAGAAAATATTTTCTAAGTGTTGGAATTTTTAGAAAATTTCGCCATAGTTTCCTTTGTAAATGGAGGTGTCCATGCTATCTAGCATATCATTTTCTTTTCCAAAAATCATTCAAACAACCAACAACAATCACTAAACAATATTACACTTACCAAGTGCAAAAACTATTCCATTTACAATATAACATGAACTTGATCTCTTACGAAAACGCGTAGTAACTTGGTAAAGCGTTTAGTAGCCTTAGTTACCCTCCAAAATATATTTACTACTTGGTAAACTTCATTCTTGAGGATTTTAGATGTTTACAACTTGTAAACACATTTCACAAAAATGTTTATTTATTAGATCTTCTTGTTTCTCTAGTATTTATACACTTGTTTTGTCACTAAAAATAGTGTAAGTTTAATGAAAACCATGATCTTTCAAAAATCACCCTCTTAAACTTGGTTTTCTTGGAAAATCATTCACAAGACTTAGATTCACAAGTTTACTAGTTCACCTTGTTTGTCATTTTACAAGAAATCATTTTATGTTCAAGTTCATGTCTTTACTAGAAGATGATTATCTTATGTAAACACATAATCATCTCCTAACTTGCTAAATCATGTTTTTAATCATAATCTAGCAAGTTCCATGTAATGATCAACATCAATATCTCTAGTAATCAAGCAAACATCATCCATATGCTAACAACATCATTCTATTCATATTTCACCATATGTTAGCTTTATGTTTCAAGATTCAAGTGTATGATCTTTAGTGTTCTTGTGTAAATCAACATAATATATCTTTTAACCACTAAGAATATGAAGTAAACAAAGATCAAAGAAGTCTTACTACTAGCTTCAAGCTAGGGAAGAAACAATGGTGAAGATTGAGTGGATAAAAGCTAGCAAAGGTGGTCTTTCAATATCCAAGAGTTCCACACCTTCTTAATCACCCTAGTGCACCTTGTATGAAGCTTGGATTGGTTGGATGGTGTTCGAAAAAATGGTGGTGGTGGTGGGGATGTTTGGCCGAGAGCTTATGAGGGAGAGAGTGAGAGTTGTGTTGTGGTGAAGATGAAGGTAAATGATGATACTTATAATCTCTAAGTTCTAATATCCAATGGGTTTAATGTTTCATCAAGTACAAACAAGATCACAACAATCCCAAGGAGAAGATTTAGGGAAGATTTAGAAGATTTGAAGTAATCTTTGATGTGGGGCCACTTATGTGAGCCGTAAATTAGCATGGGGGAAGGGTTAAAATGTAAGTTTGATGGTAAATAGGTTAATTAGTGGAGGTTAATGGTAAAAGTCTAGTGTTTAATGTGTATCTTGCATTATGTAGAATGTTTAAGTGTTCGGGAACCATAACTAGCTCAGAAAAAGTAAAACAATGTTTCTAGCAATATTTTGGTGTTCCGGGTAATGTCCGGTTGATCGGTTAGATACCGGTTCATTAATCTGCTAAGTTATACCGTATAGTGTCCTTTATGTAACTTTTTGTGACACTTTTAATTCCCGACACTTAGGAAAGCATACAGGACCATTTTGCCATATTTTTGCATGGTACTAGCATGTTAAAATGCTGATTTTTGTTGATTAATGCAGAATTCTGCACTTGAAGTGGGTTTTAGGCATTTTTCGGCACTTAAACTATCACTTAGTGACGCAATTTTATGGTCCTTACTTCCCTACACTCCATACTAGTGTAGTACCTTGTCTCTGGCTCATACTGGGCCTCAAAACACTGTATGTCTATGTACTGGCACTGTCAGTATATTTCTCAGTTATCTGCTAACTGTGCTAACTGTGCTTTGTGCATCATGTATGTCACTAAAGTATGTATGTAATAAATGGTGTGACAGTATGAAATGTGATGCACATGTATGTATGATACAGAAATCATAAAGCAGTTTATATCATCAGTTGTAATTAAGCACAGTCATTAAGCACAAATTTAATATTAATTAATTGTACGGATACCTGTAATTATGAGGGTTGTCACACACGGGGTGCCTACATCTATCATCTCTTATCGCGACCCGCGTTTCATTTCAGATTTGTGGCAGTCGATGCACAAATCGTTTGGTTCACAATTCAGCATGAGTATTGCTTATCACTCGCAGACAGATGGTCAAAGTGAGCGAACCATCCAAACACTAGAAGACATTATGCGGGCGTGTGTTATCGATTTTGGCAAGGGTTGGGATAAACACTTGCCTTTGGTGGAGTTTTCTTATAATAATAGCTACCATACCAGCATTCAGGCAGCTCCATTCGAAGCATTGTACGGACGAAAGTGTCATTCACCTCTCTGTTGGGCTGAAGTGGGTGATAGCTAGGTCACATGCCCTGAACTTGTGTTGGAAACTTCAGAAAAGATTATACAGATCAGGAACCGTATGGCAGCAGCGCGCGACCGTTAGAAAAGTTACGCTGATAAGCATAGGAAACCTTTGGAATTTGAAGTTAATGATCGCGTCATGTTGAAGGTCTCACCCTGGAAGGGTGTGGTGCGTTTTGGAAAACGCGGCAAGCTAAACCCTCGTTATGTAGGGCCATTTAAAATTCTGGAATGGATTGGTAGAGTGGCTTACAAGTTAGAGTTACCTGCTGAATTGGGTAACGTTCATGATGTTTTCCATGTGTCGCAATTAAAGAAATGTTTGTCGGATGAAACACTGATCGTACCGTTTCAACAGCTGAGGATCGACGACAAGTTGCAGTTCGTCGAGGAACCAATAGAAATTATGGACCGGGAGGTCAAGGTCCGTAAGCACAGCCGTATTCCGATTGTGAGAGTTCGTTGGAACTCGAGACGTGGACCAGAGTTCACGTGGGAACGCGAGGATCAGATGAAGCTTAAGTACCCATATTTATTCCCAAAGGACAAGTCCAAGCCTGGAAAATCTAAATCTAGTGCAACTAGTGAATTTCGGGATGAAATTCCCATTCAAGTTGGGGATGATGTGGCACCTGAGGAAAACCCACAGTCATCTTAGGTCATCACTTCACTCCCCTACGACTACTTGTCAATTTTCGGGACGAAATTTCTTTCAAGTTGGGGATGATGTGACAACTTGTATTTTAGAACTTCTTTGGTGTTCTAATATAACTTGTATGGACAATATGTGATATTGTGATGTGGTAAATTCTAATAGAATAATACGAGTTTGATTGTTACATCATTGTATATGTGTATATTTATGTAATAACCGATCGCACAAGGTGTGCTTAATCGCACATCCTCCTCATCGCACAACTCATATAGTGGGCTAGTCCACGGCCCAATATGAAAGCCAAGGATGGGTTTCGGCCCATGCCTCTTGTACGCATACACTTAGGGGTGTGTGTGTGGTTTCTTTTCATAATTCCCTCATAACACAACACACAAACCCTAATATTCTCTCCTCCCCCCTTGAGTTTGACGGCAGCCATCATCATCACATTCGAAGCACTGTGACCTCTTGCTCTAGGCACTCTTCATTTCTTGGTTAGTATGTAAAAACTACTTGATTGGTTATTCATTCATTGCTTGTATGAGTTGATTAATATTCATGGATATGGATCTTGTATGGATCTAGGGTTTGTTAGAATTCTGTTGATTGTATAATCAAGTGATGTTGATATTTAGGTTGCATGATAATAGACCTTTTGATGAAACTTTCACTATAACAAACCGCTGAATGTTATGAATGTGTGGATGGTAATGAAAATCGGTAATTTAGGGTTCACCGAGATAATTGTGCGTAGGCCGGATCGAACGAGAATGAGGTCATAAGATGCTGATAATGTTGTTCATGATCATGCTTAGGTAAATTAAAGTAACATGTTGATTGGTCTCGTTAGTTTTGATAAACGGCAATGAGTAGGGTTTTCGAATGATTGTTTTAATCTTGTGAATCTAGAATGTGTAACTGACTTTGATCCATGATTGGGGTGGGACGATTGTGAAATTATGTTTACTAAAAATAAGGGAAACGGTTTGACTGGGAATCGCACAAGAATGTGCAATTGTACAAGAGTGCCCAATCACACAAGTTGTGCGATTGGGAAGCGGATCGCACAAGTTATTACTGGGCCGGACCTGTTTAGTCAGATCACACCTCAATCGCACAAGGGATCCCAGTCGCACAAGTCTAAGTCGGCCGCACAAGTGAGGCCTGATCGCACAAGGCCTTTGGGCCGGTGAAAGATGGGCCTGCATGTCTGGGTCATACGTGAGGAATTTGATGTTTAGCTCAAAATGTGATGTTTGTTGTGAACTGATATGATAGTGGTTGTGTGATACCTGATGCAATGTTCGATACGTGCTATGTGATGCTAACTGATGCATACGTGGGTGATGATTAAACAAAACTGATTGGGTATGTATAAACGTTATAGGCTTTGGCTAATTAACTCGAACGTGTAATCTATCTTACCGAGCAATCCAAGGTGAGTTCACTGCTCTTTTCCAAGCATGCATCCCGGGAAGGGATATCGGGTAACGTTTTCAGGGAAGAATGTCAGGTTAATGGGATGTTTGTTATTACTCAGTTTCTATCATATAAGACCCCTTACATCTACCGATTGTTGCCGGGAAGGCAACGAGGTATCTAGTTGATAGCACTATTAGGTTTGGCACCCTCACACCGGGCCGGAATGGACGGGCGTGAACTATTTACCTTGACCACTTGACCAATGCTTTGATAGAGGCATTGGGGTTTGGGCAAACACATCTAGTAGCCACATACGGTAATCGAGTTAATAACATCATCAAAACATAACGTTGAACTGTTTTATACACATATCTGGTAACCAACGCGTTAACAAAACTTTGAACTCACCAGCGTCGTCTGACACACTTGTCTGCATGCTTGCAGGTCGTTAGGTTTTTGATATGGACTTGCTATCTGGGAGTGCTGGAGTGGTCATCGATCGAGACTCTTGGATATAATTGATACATTGGTTTTGAACACTTATTTTGAAACAGTTGTTTAACAATTTACTATATGCTTCCGCTGAATACTTATTTTGGTTTAACTTATGTCTTGGATTGATATTTTGAAATGAATGGAATGTTTTTATTATTACGCGTAGTTCAGTGTGATTGGTGGCTTGGATCCTGGTACGTCACACGTCCCGTGGTGATTCCGCATGTGGTATTTTGGGGGTGTGACATATTATTATATATAAACTCAAAGTTTATAAATAATAAACTTCAAATCAATTTAATTTGATAAAAAATATAAATAAAACAGAAAAATATAGATAAAACTTTAAATTATTTTAGTCAAATATAATTAATTAAAAAATGGACTCTCTATATACTAAAGGGCATTTTAGTTATTTTGAAAAATAGACTCTCTATATACTATTAGTACCCGACATTGAAATTTGGCAGAAACCACAACGATCAACGGTGTAATTTTTTCTAATTTATATAATTAAGTTCAATATCCAAAATTAGGCCCAATGACCAATAATAAGTCTTAGCCCAATATTTTAAAGTTAAATTAAAAAGAAAAAAAAAGATGTGATAAACACACAGAACGTAGAAAAATTAGGCCCAATGACCAATAATAAGTCTTAGCCCAATATTTTAAAGTTAAATTAAAAAGAAAAAAAGAAGTGACAAACACACAGAACGTAGAACAGAAGCGTTTAGGTATGGTATTCCATAACTGAATCACTGATTTGATGGTTAGTTTTAATTTACTTGATTAGGGGCTAGTGTTTGAAAAATTATAAGTTTTGATCTTTGGATTGAATATATGAATGCGTGAAATTTAAAACATTGTTTGTATGAGTAGTTAATGTGGATTAGAACATTGAATACTTTTGAGTTATGATTAAGTACAACGTTAAAAAGAGTTGCTTAGGATATGTTATAGCTTACTTTCAAAAAATAAACCGGTAGATAAAAACTTTAGACATGTTAAATTTTTATTATACATTTGTAAAGATGGTTGCCGTACTTTTGTTGATCATATAAAATTTAGTTAATTTATCTTTTTTCATATCACCCGACCCAACTCGACGGACTGAAAAAATTATTATATAGCGATAGACAAGTAACCCCTAAAAAATTCCACCCCCGTAGAAAAATTTCTTGGGTCTGCCGCTGGTTTTGATCCTCGTAATACAGTAACGCCTTTATGGGTTTTGAATCCTTGAATTACTTTTTCTTAATGAATGTATTGATCTGGATCTTTATACGATAATTTTGCAGCTACTGTACTTTCTTTGTGTATTATATGGTGTTGGTCTGCTTGAATATTACAACTCTGCGTTTGGAACGTTTACGTTTTGTATCGTCATCCTTGAATGAAACAGGGTTATATAATGATTCAAATTAAACGAGTCAAAATGGTTTTAAAAATTAATGAAGTGATATTAAGCGGGTCAAAATATAGCAGTCTAAATGAAATGGGTCAAACGGGTCAAAATGGTTAAAAATAAAGTGAAGTAAAATGAAGCGCGTCTTAATATCATCATCATCATCATCATCATACTCAGTATATCCCACCAATAGCAAAGCTAGGGTCGGGTCTGAGGAGGGTGAGATGTAGACAGCCTTACCTCTACCCCATAGGAATAGAGAGGCTGCTTCCAATGAGACCCCCGGCTCGATTGTAGTTTTGCATCAAGCCTTGGACATAAGGCACATAACACTCGGCAATTGAGACAAACACCGATTAGTGCATGTACCCCCTTGTCTTTTGGCTATCAACGCCACCACATGATGCATGATTAACCATCCCCCTCTTTTAACGTTATTTTCACGAAATTAGTAAAATAACGTTAAAATTAGTGCCCTTTCACTTTTGCCCCCCGAGCGCCCACACATATATACATTATATGAGCATACCACAAGCGGGGCGTAGAAGCGCGTCTTAATATATGTAATTAAAAGAATCCTGTTCAAATACATCATTGATTTCCTAAAGGATTTCCTAAAGAGACAGTGTTTATATAAATTAGACCCATTGAGGTTGGAAGACATTGAAAAAAGAACATGATCTGCAGATCAATTGCGAAATTATGAACACGTAGAAATTGATTAATCGATAGAGAAAAAAAGGATTTAAATTCAGTTTTAGTTAGGTTTTATCGAAACCAACGTAGTTTTGATAAGTTTTGCATGTAAGATAGATGCTTTAACTGTTGGGTATCAAGATAAGAAACACAAATATGCAGCGGATAGATAGGATGGATGATGGAAAAGATGAAAGAAAGATATCGAAATGGTTAACCTATATACTATATATCGGGCTTTTGGTGGTATATCGGTGGTTAATTGGCGCCAAAAACACGACTGTTAAATGGCAGTTATGTTAATTGCCGAATACCATATATAATGACCCGCAATCGTTTGATGTCAGCCGCTAATATAGTTATAGTTACAACATAATGATCCTAATATAAGTATATGTATAATAAAACATAAGTATGAAGTTTGATTTATATCTTCTAATTAACATTAATAACACCAAATTTATAACAATGAGAAAATAACGAGTAACTAGAGAGTTAACCAGTGGTCCATCAGTGATCCAAATTTTCCGTTCAAAAAAAAAAAAAAACTAGAGAGTTGACCAGAGCTGTTATCGATCCAGTTGGATAATATCACTGGATCGTATCAGCTCCAGGCCAACTCAATGTGCATCAATGCTAACATTTCACAAGCAACCAAAGCCTATATGGATATAATCACAAGTTGGCTAACAGCCTACAAATCATATTGTTCTTTCTTGTTAGTTTCAAACTATGAACATTTGAATTCTGAAAACTGTCAGAAAGAAGGAAATCAACTAAAAAACACTAACAAGTCAAAACAAAGTAAAAGAAGCTCAGAATCATAACTAATTCTCCTTGCATCCGACAAATTTCACAGCTTCGTTTTCTAACTCTCGCCAAAATCACCACTCGTTTCAGTGAAACTAACTTTTTTCCAAGAATACCAATCATGGAAATCAATGCTCATGGTATTGTTATTCAAAGCGCAGCTATAAGTTCATGCCATACCCTGTGTCCGCAAAGCTTACAGGAAGTTGTATCCCGGAATGATGGAAATCGTTTACTAGAGAGTTCCCTGTTTGCATAATCTTTTTCTCAAGATGATTGTCATTAGACCCCATTGTTTGTAGAAGTTGAACAAGTGCGGCAAATAACTCATGCCTCGTTACATGCCTTTTTGCCTCGACTTCAACTATAAAACGCGCCCATATCTTTTCTTCTCGGGATTCCATGACACCTTTCAAAATGGTCAAACCGAAACCGCGGATTACGTCCACTATTTCGAGAAAAAATCCATGTTGTTCGCAAATCATCTGCAACAGAAAAGTATTTTGCGGTTACAAATTTCGGCAAAGTAAGCTACATGCAAAAATATCATATCTTGTGTTATTTAACTTTTTTTACCTCTATGAGCATTTGTCCCGGGGTACTAAGGTCCTCTACTATTAGCGGACAACTCATCGTTTGATTTCCGACCTCACATGCCCATGTCACACCGCTGTTGTTCGGATCATTTGAATGGTTATTCTGAATGACGCCATTATACTGAAAATAAAAGCATAATATTCAGTTACGGCAAAATTTACGAGTTTAAAATGAGCCTAGCATGTAAAGAGTGGAACTATGAGTCTATGATCACCTTTGGCTCATCGACTTGTTTGATTCTATCAGCATGTTTCGTTACACTTTGCAAGAAAAGCATGTGTTTAATCGTTCGATCCAACAAACAATCAATGCTCATCTGTAAAATCAAATGGAATCAATCGTCTAATTAGTTACTAACGGTCCAAATCAAATACTTGTAATATGACATATATCTAGTGTTCTTTAAAAGTAAATACCTTTTCACCGTTCGGAATGAGTTCTCTTAACTCAGCCATACGGTCCAATATCATTTGGCGGTCTTTGGGCCTGGGCCGAGTCCCCGGTTTAGCTTTTTTCTTAGTGGGCTTTGTGGGCTCGACTTGCTTCTTAGCTTGCGATATCGTGCTTGAACCATCCATACTATAACCATCACCTAACCATGGCTCCGATTTAAAAACCGGCTCGCTTTTCTGCCCAAGATTCTTATCATACACAGCGGGCTGTAACGAACCCATTTCCCATATGGGATTATCCGTTTTTCTTCTTTTCGAACCAGATGACACTTGATCCTCAACGCAAGAGGTAGAAGTACCCGAAATACCCTCAAAGAGCTCCTTTATCCCGAGGTTAGAGAACAATCCTTTCTTTGAAGGAAGGTTAGCCCAGTCATTTTCGATACTTTGAGTTGACTTTGACTCTGGGAGTCTCGCTAAATTCGCTAAATTGAATGAATCAGAACGTAAACGATTATCATTCATGACGGGCGTTACAATGTCTCCTAGATCTCCGGTATTTCCAAACAGGTCAACGTCTATACCGGAAATAGTCAAAGGTTTGACTTTTTCGTCGAAACTGACTGGAAGAAATCCAGTGGATTGCGATGACAACTGATCATTGAGTGTGACATTGCTTTGTATAGGGGACTGAGGGTACCACTGAGAAATATTGAAATCTCCTGTTTGGAAGAACTCATCCATGATTCCAAAATCGGTCGGTAAGTCAAACATGTCATGAAGTGGTTCTTTGAAGGAAGTCAAACTAGAACCAATGTTTGGTTGTAAATCTGTAGTTGACTGGTTATTATCAACAAACATGGATCCAAAATAGGAATCTTGTGACGGTATCAAGGACGCAAACATTCCGTTTGGCGAAGAAGATGAAATTGTTGGTAAATTTCCGTTAACAATTCCGTTAAACATTGTTTTCGTTTGATTTATAAAATCTGTGTTCTCCGGAATCTGACCACAAAAGTAATTCATTAAATTTATAAAAATTATGTAGACAATTTATATAAAAACTTAAAGCTACATTTTTTAAGGTTTGCTTACTAACCTTATTAGTAGACCCAAACTGTAACACCCCTTGTGGTTCCACCGGGATAGCTGCAATTGTCTGCAAGATTGAAGCGAAAATACGATCAAAACCGGCTTTGGATCAAGATCGATGTCGAAAAAAATCAAGTTGAGTAAATTAATTACCTTTATACCCGAAGAAAATTGCCCACAAAATTTGGAATTATCCTGCAAAAAAAAAAAAAAAGCATGTTAATCAAGTGGGATTATAAAGAATTAAAGATCAAAATAGATGCTAAAAGAACTAATGCATACCTGAAACATATCCCAGATTGAACCTGAAGAGCTTTGTCCTATGTAATTATCTTGTGAGTTCATCCACAGATGTTTCTTAGTGAAAGCAGCCTGTCCAATTAACCTTTAAAAAAAATAAAGTGTGATTATTATTATTATTAGTCTTGAAACACTGTTTAACTTTACAAGATTTTGAATTAAAACAAATTAATGAAAATCAATTATTTGTTTTGCATAATAATTAGGGAAAATTATAACATACCCTCCTCCAAGCATGGGTGATTGTAGAAGCAAATCATCAATCAAACCTTGAAATTCATCTTCAAAGTAAGCATCTTGCATAGTTGACAATCTGAGCCACCAAAAAAAAAGATAATTTTTTTTAACACAAATCAATTTAAATAAAATTAACTTAATTAGTATTAGAATAAGAAAACAATGAATTTATTAACAATCAAGTAGAGGAATATTCTGTTGTGGTAATTAATGTATGGATTCACAAATTCACCCACATTATGTGTAATAATTCTGACAAGATCATAGTTAAAGATTTTTTTTTTTTAACGGCCAACAAAATCAATCTCGAGCACTCTCGGGGCACCACTGGACAAACGGAGTACTCCGAGAGTAACCTGAGTCCACCACCAATTCCGGGTAAAACCCAGTAACCCACCCGCCCGTAGGCACGGCGATGAAATTACCGGTAAAACCCGTTTGGCTCAAGGATCCAACCCAGGTTTTCCTTGGTCTCCTATCATTGCCCCTCACTCACTCTGCACCAAGTGGAAGTCGAAAAAGAATTGATCTTGTCATTTTCTTGAAATAAATATACATACATATGAAGCTATCTATGTGTGTGTGATAGAGGTATGAAACTAAGAAGCTATGAAGCTAGAAAAGATAGAAAACATACATGGAATTTGGCTGGTCAAAGCTCCAGAAAACACCATAAGACCATCCAAAAGAGGAACAAAGATTCTTGATCATAATCTTAACAACTGAATCTTTGTGGGTTGCAGCCATTGGTAAAAAAGATAAGAAATCAAGCAAAAAGGAACAATTTTTCCTCTGAAAGGAGACTATATAGAGCTCAACAACAACACAAACAAACAAAAGTGGAAAACTTGTTGTTGTTCCACCAGACAAACACTGGAAACAAGTGCTTTGGGAAAGTAATTTGTGGTTTCCTAAACTTACGTTTGTGAGGTTTCAAAAGATGCTAAAGCTGAGATTATTGTGGTTTCCCAAAATGAAGGGATTATGTGTTGTTCTTACACTGCCAATAAAAACAGTTTGAAGCATAGATTAAAATAAGATAAAGCTGTTAAAACACTCTATCTATTAAAGGGTATGAGTCAGGAAGATGCATATTTTTTTTAGTGGGGGTGTGGGGGGGGGGGTTAGGTGGGGTGAGGGGGGGTTTTGTCTTTGAGGAAGAAAAGTCCAAAACAAAAACTCTAAGCTCAAAGTATAACAGAGATCTTCCCCAATTTATGTGTCGTTTGTATTCATATATGTGTCCTTTGTTTATGAGTTTGTTACATGAAGCCCCCCTGGAGTATGTCTTATTGTTTTCTTTTTGTAAACAAACTTGCTCTTCTTCTTTTGGCACCTTTGTTTTAGTATTATTTGTCTCGACATGTATGTCACTTGTTGTACTTGTTTTCGGATTTTACAGCTTCGTTGGTCTTATTCTATGATCGTATCGTAGAATCTTCTGTTGTTCAAAAAAATGTATGTCACTTGTATTTTACTTTTGGGTTATTCATGAACTCGTATTAATATTTTATGTAATTTACATGTTTTAACCGTAATTTATATGTTTTAACCTTAATTAAACTAGACATAGTAAAACAAGACCCATTGTTAAAATCTTTAAAATACTTTTTGTTATGAAACAAGACTAATGACAAATATAGATTTAGGGAGAAAGAGATTTGATATTTTATTAATCTTGTTTTATAATGAGATACAATAAGGGTATGGATGAGCTTGGTACCGTACAAGTACCGATCCTGAAATCGCAAAAAAAATGGGTACCGGTACCGAAATTGCTCGATACGGTACAATTGGTACAATACAGTATTCAAAGATAAATCAATCCAAAATATCGACACTAAACTGAAAGTACCAATGCAAAAAAAAAAAAAAAAAAAACGCAAAAAGTAGTACCGAAAATGTTCTGATTTCAATTCCAGGTACAATTTACTCATCTCTAAATAGGAGTGTATATAAGAGTAGAAACATATTCAATCTATAACTCTAAGGACCATTTAAATAACATGACAAGCATAAAATAATGCTTGTGTTAATAACCACAATATATGTATAACACTTTTAGTATTATGTGACTTTTAAAAAGTCTAAATTTTGAAAATTAAGTCAATTAGAAGTGTCGTTTTGCTCTTTTGTCCATTAACTAGGTTTAAAGAAGTCCGCCGCGTTGCGGCGAATTTCTTTTGTTATTTAGTCTGTGTTTACATGTGTTTTGAAATCACTACAAGTGTGTTGCGAACGAAACTGCTGACAAGAATAAAAAGAAAATGTAGAAAAAAACACTAAAAGATAACCGAAAGAAAATCAACTAAAAAAGTTTTATGGTAACGATGTTGTTCGTATGAAACCCGTGGTCAGAGATGAGCAAATTGTTCTGGGTACCGGTACCAAATTTGTCGAATCGAAAGATCTTAAGTACCAATTCGGTACCGACTTTTGGCGTTCCTGGTACCGGTTCACTACCGTTTTTTCCTTCATATACCGGTACCGAACCGGTATTTTCGTTATCAGTACCGATTGTGTATCGGTTGGCACCGAGCTCATCCCTACCCCTGAAACTAAAAGAAGAAAAAAATAAAAGTTGAAGAAAATCAACAAAAAAAAGTTGTACGATACCGTTGTTCTGTATTAGTGCCGGTTTTTACCTTCATGTGTAAATGGTACCGGGTAGCAGCACTGAATTTCCCGAACCAAAAGATTTCCAATATCAATTCGGCACCAACTATTGGCGTTTTCTGTATTAGTGCCGGTTTTTACCTTCATGTACTGATACCGAACAAGACCGTACTGGTATTATTTTAATATTATAATAATAGTTATTTTCTTTACTTTTTAATTTTAATCTTTTTTTAATATCAGGGTTTAGGATAAGCTTGGTGTCAACCGGTATCGAACCAGTAGTGATTTTAAAATTTTAATAATATATAGTTTTTTAATACTTTTATTATGTTAATGTTATAATAATTGTTATTTTCTTTACTTTTTAACTTTTATCCTTTTTTTAATATCAGGGTTTAGAATAAGTTTGGTGTCAACCGGTATCGAACTAGTACTGGTACCGAACAGGACCGTACCGGTATTTTCTATACCAGTTGACACCAAGCTTATCCTAACCCCTGATATTAAAAAAATGATAAAAGTTAAAAAGCAAAGAAAATAACTGTTATTATAACATTAACATAATAAAAGTATTAAAAAACTATATATTATTAAAATTTTAAAATCACTATTCATTTTAATTCGTTTAGTAATATATAGTAATAATAATTGTCCTTCAAGATTTTTTTTTATTTTTTTATTTACAAATTAGGATCACTGAAGGACCACTGGAGTATCATCGTGCCACAAGCAGAATCACCCGATCATATCCATCTCCACTAGGTTTAATGCCTATACCTCAATTCAGGAGGAAACCCAATAAATCTAGGAAAAAACCCCCTTTGTGAGAATAAAACCTAGAACCTAATGATCTTTAAAGTCTTATCTCACCCCAAAAATACCACTAGAGTATAATGTGATGGGCGTACTTCAAGATATTATTAGTTAGAAGTAAAAATATAGGGCAAATAATGTCTGATCATTACAACTAATGTCTATAATGTTTTTTTTTTCTTTTTCTGGCCGAAAGTATATTATACTACCATATGGTGTTTTCTTTCCTAAAATGCCTATTACTTTAGACTAACGGAAAAAAAATATTCAACATTTATAAGGTTATACGTAGTGGGACGCCATGTGCCAACATAACCCCCCGAACACCACTACGGGGGGGGGGGGGGGGGGGGGGGGGGGTTATGAGGCAAAAAATCTTAGGCAGCGCGATATATATAGCAGGGTTATGAGGTTTGCTTTTAAACTTTCCACCAATCAAAATAAAGCAATGTTTTTTATATTAATTAATAAAATTGAAAATTATTAAATAGGTAATGATTAGGCGGGAGCTTTATGACTACGGGCTTAAATGCATAACGCCTCATAACGCCCACCCGCACACGTGGCGCGCCACGTGTCGCATAACGCCCACAAAGGGGGTTATGACTACACATAGCCTAACTGTTCTATTTCAGTCACTCACTTTAGCTGATATAAAGGAAGTTATAATAATAGATTTATGTGACTTTTCAGTAAAATAAAATTTAAGTTTTAATTATGTGACTTTTCAGTAAAATAAAATTTAAGTTTTAACAGAACGGCAATAACTTTTATTACTTTGAGATGATATTTTATTTATTTAATTCTTTTTCGTCTTTTCAAGAAAAAAAAAAACTAACTACAAATAGCCATGTAGTAAACATGATAATGGATTAACATTAACAACTTTAATAATAATGGACCAGTAAATAAATTTTTACTTCAAATTAATAAAAATCAGTTTGGGCCTTTCTTATATATATAGTGACAAAACCCCTTCATAGTTTTTATTACAATGAAAGTGGTGGAACTTTTCACATTGTATAAATGATGAATTAATACAAAAAGAAAACTTTTTAAACTGAAACAATTCAACTAATAATTGGCGATGATGACATTAAAAAATGTTAGATAAAAAAACAATTATACAAAAAGAAAAGGTGAGAAAATAAGGAGATTTTTTCATTTAATATGTTTGATATAAAATACTTATATACCTTCCAAGTAAAATTTCGACAAAATTCTTAATAAAGTTTATATTTTTAGTGACATTTTAATATAAATTTTAACACAATTATAAGGTATATGTATTTGTAAGTTGTAACTTTTCTTTGCTAGTCTTTAAAGAGAACATTGTTACAAGAAAACAATAAAAAAGTAAGATTTATGACTTTATCCTAGTAATTAAATGATAAAATATAGTATGCAATATCGATCGCGAGAGATGAACAATCAAGTACAGTTCATCATCGACTTCTCTTCCTTTTTGTAATTTATTGGATTCCAAGTTGACTCATTTATCACCAGATAAAATTAAATATTAAAAATATTAAAAAAAAGAGGCTTTTTTCCTCTTTTTTTAATTAAATAAAATTATTCTTGTCAATTTAAACTTGAAAAAAAAATATTGTTTGTATAAATATTGAATCGTCTTAAATGTCCTTTCACGTAACCCTAAATTTAACATTGTTTTTTAATATTATAAAAAACTAAACTGCCACAATATAACATGTATTATAATCTATATTCTAAAAAAATAAAATAAGTGATGATGGTTTACTACTATAGAAAAAGTGTATCGTATAATATGGCTTAAAGTACGAAGCGTACGTAATATCAAATTCGCAGTTATGTTAAAAAATGAAAATCGCATATTCAAAACAAAATGAAAATTGCATGTTTATAAAAAAACCAGACTTTGCATGTTAGTAAAAAAATTTCGCATGATGTTAAAAATACCAAAATCGCATGTTATAAACCAATTTTCGTATGTTGATATTGAATCTCGTACGCTTCGTACATTAAGTCATACTGTACAATAACCGGCCTCTACTACTATATATATGAATTAAAATGGTTGACCATTTTTGAAAATTCTTTGTTAGGTCAAGCTCCTTATTACTTATTAGTCCTTACATCACTGTCTGGTATAATAAAAAAATATATATATTAAAAATAACTCTTAAATATATTACACTTGTGTAGTTGTGTTAATGCAGGTGTCGGATTAGACACATAAGCATATATTCATTTTATTTTGACTTTATATGTATAAAATTAAGCAAGATATAATAATAGAGATGAAGATATATCATAATAATTGTTTGAAAATATGTTTGCTTAAAATAATAGAGAGGTAGAACCCTCTATATTTAAATTAAACATATACAATGCTAGCTTCCAAAAGGATTTGCAAAATGTCTACAAGTGATTATCATATACATGGTTTAAAGTAATTCATTAACTATAAAATATAGAGTTTATTACATAGTTAGTCCTTGTGGTTTGCACAAAGTAACATACTTAGGTACTAATGGTTTAAAATCACCTTCTAGGGTATTAACTTTTCATTTTGTAACATTTGGAGATATTAACGTTAATTGTTTGTTAAACTATTAGTACCTAAGTATGTTATTTTATGCAAACCATAGGGACTAACTATGTTAATACCCTAGAAGTTAATACCGTGAAAAGTTCATACCCTAGAATGTGATTTTAAACTATTAATACCTAAGTATGTTATTTTGTGCAAACCGCATGGACTAACTATGTAATTAACTCTAAAATATATAAATACACTTAAAAAACACGAGCCTGACATTAAAGCACATAATTTTTTTCTATCTCAAAACACTTGAAACAACCCGAACATATTGTTTTAGCTTAAACTCAAAATTATATATTAAACAAAACCCGTATTTTATGATTTTCGAAAAATATACAAATAAGCGGTACAGATAGCAAACGTTATGATTGAAAGTCTCTTTTTGTGTAAATACTCTAATGTATAATTTTTTTATAGTTGTTTAGCATTAGGGAGGGTTGGTTTTCGGAAAGAAAAG
Source organism: Helianthus tuberosus (assembly GCA_030545235.1). Lineage (NCBI taxonomy): Eukaryota > Viridiplantae > Streptophyta > Magnoliopsida > Asterales > Asteraceae > Helianthus > Helianthus tuberosus. Next base: position 179,591,494 of record CM060420.1, read on the forward strand.
ATAAAACGGTTAAAATATATATTTTAGCATTTAACCGCGTATCATTGAAGGCTTTAGCCGTAATAAGTTGTAGTGAATGTGTGGGGTATGAAGGTGGAAACCTTAGAAAACCTCAAGGAACATCCATTATTTGCCATGATAGATATGGGGAAGAAATTTGTGCACCATTAATGATATTTCTTCCTTTCCACTGGATACGGGACCCCTTAGGCTAAACCCAAATCTTTATGTTTTAGTATGAGAATATTGACTTTGGTGACATTTTAAATGACACCCTTTAAAATGTTGGATTTTCCACTTTCATTCCTTTTTAATTAATTAACCTTTTAATATCACTTTTGGATATTTACCACTTGCGTATAGATGATCTTAGGATCCACTCATCTACAAAAGAAATTTCTACTTTAAACAACATTGATTCATTATATATAGAGCATACTCATGGCTACGAATTAATGATTAAAAGAGTCTTGACAAAATAGGGTTAATTCAAGACAATTTGATTAGTGTGTTCGGTTGTTAGCTAGTATTGGATTTCTTGAGGTGTGTCTTAATTTAGGCATCTTAGGATCCCCCACTCTTCATTGGTAGTTGGTATATGTGTTAATTTGTGTGTTTAAATTAAGGTCGGAAGTTATCCATAAATTACCAAACACTTTTTTTTAACAAATGTACACCACATGTGTATTTATGTGTCTGTTTGGTTATAAAAAGAAATGAGAAAAAATCTAAAATAAAAAAGTGTTTGGTTAAAAAAAGAAATGAGGAAAATTCTAAAATAAAAAAGGAGAAGAAGAAATAAAAGTTGTATTTCATGAATCAATGGGATATTGAGTTTTATGGTAATATATGTCTTCTTTTAAGTTATGGGCGTTTGCATTGAGGTTATGAATCAACAAGGGAAAATCTCCAAACTAGTCAAGTTGATCAAGTTTTTAATCAAAATAGTTATTGAATTTTAGTTGGCCTCAAAATCGTGGGCTAAGACTAGCTTAGCCGGCATCCAAAAGCAATATTACAAATGTCTAGGAAGATTAACCTATGTTTTCAAGGAATAATGAATTTTAATAATTCAAACTATTAGCTATTGGCCGACAACGATTCGAACTACAAAAATAACCAGTGTTGGTCCCACTTTTTCACATGTTGTAAACTAATAGATTTTTACTGACAGAACTTTAATTTCTTTTTGTGCCCTTATCCTTTTTGTTTTAGTAAAAGTCAATTGGTTTACAATATATGAAAATGTGAGACCACCACTGGTTATTTTTTAAGTTGGGACCGTTGTCGACTAACGACTAATAGTTTGTATTATTAAAATCAATTATTCCTCTAATCAAAGAAGTATTAATTGATAGAAATTTTTAATTTTTACCTAAAGGTGACATTAACAAATCATCATGCACCAAGTATATTTGATGTCTTGTAATCATCATCAGAAATTGGTTGCTTTACGTTTGTTTTCAACGTTGTTTAAGGCTAATACACATACTAATTATAACAAGTTTTACTCAGCAATAATACGTTCAAGAAGCATTTGTTTTTAGAAGTTTATACTCATCATTATAACAAGTTTCATGCACCATTAGAGTTCATACAATCAATCTATAAAATTACACGTACCATTTTTTTACTTTAAGTCAGACTGAAAACCGTTATCTTTGTTTACCTTCTCATACTATGAAAAGACATATATAACTTCCCGTCCAATATCAAGAGTTATTTTTTGATACACATTTTCCACTATATCTTTTTCATCCGAAGATGAACCGATATCACTTCATACGTTTCGCACACATTTTATCCTTTGTAGTGTACCCGCCTACGTATATATATATATAGTATATATAGGGGGCCGCTAGAATGAGAACCACCACGAGTTGTAAGAACCACGAGAACCGCGCCCTGCGGGTGGCCGTTGACCACGAAAATTTTTTTACACCTAGATCCGTATATTTTAACACCGGGGGTAAATTTTGGGTTCAAACGGCGCGCCCGAGGGGGTAGTTTTTTACGCCCAAAGTTTGGTTAAAAAAAAAAAGAAAAATTAAAAAAACCCAAACTTTGGGCGTAAAAAACTACCCCCTCGGGCGCGCCGTTTGAACCCAAAATTTACCCCCGGTGTTAAAATATACGGATCAGGTGTGTAAAAAATTCCGTGGCCAACGGCCACCCGCGGGTCGCGGTTCTCGTGGTTCTTACAACTCGTGGTGGTTCTCATTCTAGCGATCCCCTATATATATATATATAATACAACTATTAAATTGCGTGCGTAAGAACATATGAAAGTAGAATTGTCCAAAAAGCTCGTGACTCGAAGATCGCTCGAAATGACTCGGTTTGAAAATGAGCCTAGCCGGCTCGATAGAAAGTGGGCCTGGCTCAGCTTGGCTCGGTTTAGCTCGCTTGGTAGCTCAGATCGGCTTTGATCGGATTATTTTAGTTATAATATATTTTATTCTTATATACATTATAATATATTACAAAGAACTGATTATTATTTACATGTATTTAAGAGTGTAATTTGATATCTATCACATACTTGAAGGTTGATTACCATGCTAATGAACTAATATTGTATTTCGTTGAAATTTAAAACTTATTTTGTGTTGTTTACCTTGATTTTGGCTTATAATGTGTTAGGTTGAACTTATTTTTAATATATTCTTTTGAAGTATTGAATAATACTTTATACTACTGAATTTTAAGTGCTATGTATAAATTATCTTTTTAAAACTGATCAAAACTAAGCCAAGCTCGAGCTTATATTTCCAGCTCGGTTTCAAATCCGAGCAGAGCCGGGCCAACTCAGCTTATAATTGATCCGAGCCTGAGCTTGCCCTGGCTCAGCTCGGCTCATGTATGAAAGTTTTGTTTTGTTTCTACTATCTTTCTATTTTGTTTTCCAAGCTCGGCCAACACAAGTACGAGGTCGATAATGAAGGTAATTACAATCTTTTGTGGTATTTAGCATTGTGATTAGTTTAAACAAACTATGAGTGCAATTAACATCTAGTCAACCGATTAAGAAGCTTGAATTCAAATGAGATATGTAATACTAAAAATATAATTTGTTAACTTTATGGAGACTTATTTTGGACTTAGAAAGACTAGAGAACAATATGAATCTAAAAAAGAGAGGCTCAGGTCAGCTCAAAGTGGTGTCGTCTTTATACATTGCTTATGAGTTATGATTGTTGCCCCCTTCAACCAACACACGCTTCATCATTTCAAATTCAGCTGCAACAATCAAGTCAACTACATCAAATTAATCTCCTTACCTTTCTACTCATCTCTTATGTGTAATTAGTTTATTTGTTTTTAAAACTAGTATTTTAGCCCGCGCTTCGCGGCAGGTCGTAGAAGGATGTTGGCGATGATGTATTTGTTACATGGTATATCGATGTATTAATATTAGACACCATTTAAGCTTTAATCTAAACGACAGTAAAAATAAGCAAGCAACACGGTTAAGTAAACATGTCTAGAGGTAAAAGTTAGTTTTAACTATCATAGGCTGAACAGAAGAAGAGAATTGAATTTGTTACATGGTGTATTAAAAGGTTAATATATGCCATTGATCTAACCGACGTTGTGGCCGGGACGCGGGGAGAGTTTGATTGGTATCGCACACTATCACAAAGGATAAAGAAAACAAAAAAAAAAGGTTGTAACAATAACCGAAATCGTATCTACATGTGTTCGGTTTGTTGTAGTTGTGACTCGACTCTGAACATCGAAACGTAAAGACAAAAGGTACATCGTAATTTAAATAAATCGTGGTCGAACAATGGTAACAACAACAATAAAAATAAACACATTATTAATTACGTGTCATAACGCGAGGTTTAACACTAAAAATAATATAAAATAACATATGTATAATAAAACTTCAATAGAAAAGTAATATACCAAGCACCAACAATGAATAACAAGTATTCACAATTGAAAATGTTAGTTTAGGAATGGGAATGAAATCTCAAAATGAAGCTATAAGTGGTCATTCTTTATTGGGAAACATGGTGAATGAAAATGGGACCAAATATAGGGCAAAAGACATTTGGATTCAAACCAAGGTTTACTATTTACCATCATTGTGTTGTGTGACTTTGCTTCAAGCTAATCGATCTATACTTATGCAATTATGCATGGTGCTTTATTTGTTTCAATGCTTTAATTGACTTCAAATAAAGTAATTATACCTCTGTTTTGCTCTTTACTTGAGGTTCGATCGTTGCTAGTCAGTTTTTTGGCCCTCTGTTTTGTGATTAAACAAAGGAGAAAATAAGGTTTTCGTAATGTTTTTTAAGGATTAAACAAGGTTGGTAGCTTTAGGTTGGTTGTTTGACTTTTGGAGTGATTTTTTATATAGTTGTCCAAAAAAATCATAGAAAAAGGAGTACGAATTTGTGTTTTTATTGTTAACAAGTGGGGTTTAACCGTTCTTTTTATTTGTGTTGGACAAGCGGGTTTAATTCAGGGTTTGATTTCCGTAGGAGTTAAACGAGTTTGGTTTTTACCAAGGTTTAATGGGTGATAAATCAGATTTACCAAGTTGGGGTTATTGTAAAGCAAAATGCAACTACACTACAATGTCGATGTTGTCTATAACATCCAACATCTCGTAGTTATTAATATTGTTCGTATTGCCTACGATAGGTTGCCCATCCTCATGGATTTGTTTTTGGTTGCCCGCGGTGGAGATTTCCCAGGTAGTCACCCATTTTAGCAGTACTTTCACTTGAGCACACTTAACTATGGAGTTTTCATGTGCTCCATAGCCAAAGCTTCAAAAACGCGTTGGTGATTTAAGAGGGCATGACATTCCTTATTAACCAATAATCTCTGCTGGACACGGCAATCCCCCCTCCCCCCCCCCCCTATGATTCGTCCTCAATGAGGTTTGCCATCTCGAACGAGATAAAAGTGACTCATATATCGTTTACAAAATCCGACATCTCATGCCACCGATATTGTCGGTTTTGCTCCCGATGTTGCCCATCCAGAAACTCACTGATTTGTTTTTTGTTACCCAAGTGAAGACTTCCCAGGAGGTCACCCATCTTAAATAACATTTATCTCATCTTTATCGACAAGTTAAAAACCTAAAGGAACATTAAAAATCAACGATCAATTGCCAACTATTCTAGCGAAACCATCCTCTTGTTATGTAAATATAAAGGATAAAAATCGAATGCATGAGGTAAATCTAAAACATAAAATTTGAATGCATGCAAATAGATCAAAGTATGAAACATAAACATCTAAGATGAGAGTAGTCTCATCTTAATCGACATTTTTACAACCTAAAAGAACATGACCACATCAAAGTTCCAGCGCATGCAATTGCTTTGCCGAAAACAATGGGGCCAGTGAAAAAAAACGAAATCATAAACGAAATCGAAAAGCATAACATGGTTATGCCCTAATGGTTTAAAAAACATATTTGAAGCAGACCTTACATTCAACAGGAAGAACAATCTCCTGAAAAAAAGAAGACAACTCGTAATGAGAAAACAAAATGCAAAGAATAATGGGGTATAAAACACACTAGTCGGCAAAACGTGGAAAAAAGCCAATATTAACACGTATAACACATAAACACAACATACTATTGCATAATATACACCATAACATAGCGGCGAAGCCAACAAAGTTGAGGGGTGTATACTTAATTTTTGAAACTTAGGGGAGCAAAACAAGCATGTAAAGTGAAAACATGTCCCATACTCAAGACAAACGCGTTTAGGCCAAAGGACGAAGGAACCCCAGGTGACAACCCCACCAAACATAAGGGTTTAAATGTAAACAACAAGGGACCAACGTATTAAAGGGAAAACTGAGGCATCAAAGTCAGGAGGTGCTTTCACCACCAACTTTGGTTTCTAGTATATAGGGTGATATTGCGACAAAAAAAAAATGTTCCAAGGGTTAAACAAAAGTTTAGTTAAAGTTTGAGAATGTAACCAACATTAACTCTTAGTATTATTACTATGATTATTAAACGTAGAAATGGATAAAACATAAAACTTATTTCAAGGGTTAAATATAGTTAGTCCAATCTTTAAATTACTTTATTAATACATTTTGGGTAGCTTCTTGGTGTAGCCAATGAAGCCACCATTTTTAATATATTTACATTAGTGCCACTCTTTGATTTTCTTTTGACCACACACAATGCCTAGATACAAGAAAAGAAAATTGTGAGACGCGGATTCCTTACTAGTTTCAATATATATGCATTTTGGTGCTTTATAATAAAATTTAGAAACTAGACTAACAAAATCATTATATAAAAATGGTAGCCATTTAATTATTTGATAAAAATAGTTGACACAATTTATATAACTTATAATCCGTATTTTTAATAATTTTTTTACTTGATAAAAATACAAAATAAATCATATTTCAGGTTCTTTATGTTGATAAATTCAATTAAAATGTTATTTTCAAATTGCTTACTGTTAATTGCTTATTCTAATGTTAATTCGTTTGTGTATAGTCAATTGGTTATTATAAATTAGTATATTAGTTGTATTAGCAACTTTGTTAGAAAATTACATGAGAATACTAACCGTTCTTATTACGGACGAAACCTGCTGCGAAGCGCGGGTTCCTTACTAGTTTCAATAGATATGCAATTAGACTTGTCATACAACACAAGTCATCAAAAATCAAATAATTCCCTCACTCACATCTTTTCAATTCCAAATTCTCTTTCTCCTCCTCCCAATTTAACTTGTTGTTTTAGGAGCATATTTTAAACATTTTCTTTCAGTTTTTCCAAATTAAACTATTTCTTTAAATGTTTTAAATACTTCTTTTCTTTTGTAGTGAATTTAAATAACTCCAATTTTTATCATTGATAACACTTTTAATTTACGAATTTTACCACGTTACTCCCAACTTTCAACTATTTTTCCCTGCCGCTCCCAAACTAGTTAAACCCTAACTCAGTTAGCTAACGTCAGATGCCACGTCACTAAACAAATGTCACATCATATGACACGTCATCAAAAAAGGCCACATTACTAAATAAGTGTCACGTTAGTAAAAATGTCACGTCACTAAACAAGTGTCACATTAGTAAAAAAAACTAACTACGTTAGGATTCAGTTAGTTTGAGAGTGGCAGAGTAAAGTTGAAAGTTGGGAGTGACGTGTTACAATTTATAAGTTGAAAGTGTTGTCAACTAAAAGGTGAAAAGGGTGAAAACTGGGGTTATATATAATATTTGTTATTTCATAGAATAATCATTAAATTGTAAGAATTTTGGGTTTTGGATTACAAATTGAAAAATTTTGTGCTAAACTTTAGTTTGTAACCAAGATGCTTGGTTATAAATCCAACCGAGTTCGAGCCTCAACATCTTACTCAATTTTATAAATTCGAACCGAGCCGAGACACTCGATAAGTAAACGAGCCGAGTTCGAGTGGACCCTCACTCGGCTCGAACCGGCTCGGCTCGTGTACAAATCTATTTGTGAATGACAAATATGACTACTAGGGCCATCTGATACCCTTGAGTTTGTGAGTGAAAAACAAAACAACAGTGGTGGATGAATGGTTGATGTGCTCGTCATTGGTTGATGCCATCCCTTATCCCTAGTTGTGTGGCTCTTTGAAGTAGCTTATATGCTTAATCAGGGCCGGCCCTGAGAATTCGTGTACCATGTTCGAGCTCCAAAAAACGTTTAGGCCTTAACGAAATTGGGTATTGGGCTCAATAAAGGTCTAAACCTAATGCCAATAGGCTGGCTAGTAACTAATCTAAATCATAAAAATAGTTTTATAAGTGGGCCTATGTTGATGTTTGTATAGTTATACCCTATTAAATAAGAAATTTTTACGTATACATATCGGGTTATTTCTAAAAATAGCGTGCCCTCCGAAATATCGGGCCATGCCCGATGGTCCTCCCCGCCCCACCCCCAGGGCCGGCCCTGTGCTTAATTGTATTGTTTTCATGTTTTGTACTATATTACTAGGTTAGATACCCGTGTTAAGGATAATATTTATGTAATTATATAAACTTTGCACAAATTTACATAACTGAATTCTATAGGGCATATCTTTATACTTTTCCATCACCGGTCCTATAATAGACAAATGAAAGTACAATAATGTGTATAATATAAATTATATTAGTCTGTAATCTGTAAAAAGTTTACATACATACAAGTATACAACAATTAAAAAATGAAAGTTCAATTACAATTAACAAATCTCTAAATATTTCTTTGTATATAACATTTAGCAACCTTCATCCCTACAACTTTAAACGAAAAGTGTAATGAAATCTTACTGGTGTGTTATATTAATAAAGTTATCATAATAATGCATAAACAATTAATTTGGACATATAATAATAATTCCGCTATAAATAATAATTAACTCTTCGTAAGCCCCAACGTTGCGGGGCAGGGACGTAAAACCGTGCTAAGTAGCAACCAAATGACGATCAAAACTTGGAAAAAACAGTAAACAAAAACACGAATTTCTAACACCAAGTGACTGACATGACACAAAACGTAAACAAAGTCAAATTTATATTGACATGAATAGAACGTCAAGGGGGATTGAAGTGTAGTTTATAAGGGAAGATGGAGGAGTGATACGGTTCACATTGAGATTAATTTAGGTGAATTTACCACTTTACCCCTTTCAACATTTAAGTATCTAATAGTCAACTAACGTTGACTTCCAATAAGGACTTGATTGCAAGCAATCAACAACCATAGGGACTGGAGTATTCATTCTTTTCAAATGAGAGCTGAAAGTGTGATTGGGTGTAAACACTAGGGACTGAAGTTGTACTTTACTCTTTTTCTTAAAGTTGAAGTATGGACATAAATATAAATTTAGGTTATACTAATAGGGTTGAGTTCAAATACATGGTCTCTTAAAACTAGAAAGTCGTTGGAATGTATCAAATAGATTCCGATTGAACTCATTCTAACGGTATTGGAACTGTCTTGTCAAACTCTACGATCTTACATTTTAGGTTTTTGCTTTTGGATTTTCAGCGTTTAGAATTTAGAATTTTTGTTTCAAATAATTGTGTCTTTTTATTTTCATCACTGTGTTTTTTTTTTCGATTCACTGTGTCTTTATTTCTCAGCATTGTATTATATTGTTCAACATTATGTTATATTTTGTTTGGTATTGTGTTATATTTGCGATCCATTATATTTTTGTACTCCTAGATTTAGGAGACTGTGTAAAATAACTCAAACCCTATACAGATAGTACAGATAAAAATTTTCATGTATTGTTTACATATCTCAGATTAAGATCTTATGCTTGTAGATATCTTACAAACCATCTGTTATTTGATAAAATCATTAAATCTTATAAAAAATATAATTTTGACAACTATATACATAACGATAAATACCAAAAAGTTTTAAGCTAGTAACATCAATAGGTCATGAGTTCAATTTTCACAAGGGATGTTTCCCATATTTATTGGGTTTTTCTTCTGAATTTGTGTATAAATGTTATGTATAGTGGAGATGGATATGATCGGGTGATTCCACTGATGAAACAATGATACTCCAGTGGTCCGTCAGTAATCCAAATTTACCATTCAGAAAAACATCAAGTGTATAAAACGGTATCCGTATGTTATGGGATCGAGTCCGATAACAAGTGACAAACGTAAACTTGTGATAAAAGAAAGGAAGTGTGAAGGTGGTCCATCTACACGTGGAGAGAGAGCCTTCATCTACATCAGCCGACAAACTTGCCGGTCCGGTCAATCACCTCACCTCCTCCCACTATTTACGAACTGTCCACCAGAACAGATGCCGGGTACATTTATATTCTTCTTGTTAGTGTTATTATTATTTTTAACGACAAATTTGGATCACAAACGGATCACTGGAGTATCTGATTATTGTGATATCAAGCAACATAATCAAATCCAAACACTATCTTTCAACATCACGTTTTGTTACAGTTAATTATCTGATTCTAATTATTCAAAACGCATAATCTATTTTCTAAACTCAACCCCAAACACCCCATTACCTGCTACAAAGTTTTTTTCGGGATTTGAATAATTTTTTTTTCTTCCAATGTATGTGTTTTTACATAGTATTAAATTTGAATATAAATAATCAGTTTTTGGTTGAAACCGCGTTTCACACAGGCAATAGCCTAGTATACATAATGATAAGTACCAAAAAGTTTTAAGCCTAGTAACATCAATAATTTTGACAACTATATACATAAAGATAAATACCAAAAAGTTTTAAGGCTAGTAACATTAACAGATCCTGAGTTTGATTCTCACAGTGGGGTGTTTCTCATATTTTGTTGGGTTTTCCTCCTGAATTGGTTAATAGGCATTATGCCTAGTGGAGATGGATATGATCGGGTGATTCTGCTGATCACACGATGATACTCCAATGGACCATCAGTAATCAAAATTTGTCGTTCAAAAAACATCAAGGTCTATAAAATCCATATCTATGAGATCGAGTCCTGGATCACAAACGGATCACTGGAGTATTATCGTGTCACAAGCGGAACCACTCCCACTGATCATATTCATCTCCACTAGGCAATAATGCCTATACACCAATTCAGGAGGAAATCTAATAAATATGGGAAAAACACTCTTGTGGGAATCGAACTCAGGACCTAATGGTCCCTAAATGTTATCTCACCCCCAAAATATCACTAGGCTATGATGATATAATATATGATATGGTTTATTTGATAAGCAGTTGGAAGTTATGTTAAACTAAAATGAATGCATAAGTAAATGGTATAGTGTAGCGAAGTGAGAAGATAACAGCTAAATGAATATTAGATGTAATGATAACAATAGAATGAAACTTGACCTTTAAGCAATAGCATAGCTAATTAAGACAAAATCACAATGATTAAGTTGATTATTAGGTCTATTGATCATTTTTTCTAGATAACTTGAATAGATGTTACGTTGTAATGATCTCATACAATTAACATGAAGTTAGGGCTGACAATTTTACACGAATACACGACACGAACCTACACGAAGTTAACAGGTATCGTGTATGGCCTTAACAGGTATCGTGTACCAAACAAGTAGACACGAGATTACCTGTTAATTTTCGTGTACAAACAGGTTAAATACCTGTTTACCTGTTAATACTCGTTAGTACATGATAAGAAATTAAATTAAATAAAACTCATCAGCCATGTGCGTGTGGGTTTCTTAATTCCTTTCTATTTTCATTCCTCATTCAGTTAAAAAAATAAAACCCTAAACTCCCTCTGTAACTCTCATATAGCATGTCGTGTTCATGTTTTTGTTCGTGTTAACAGGTATTACAGGTAATTTTTGTGTATAATAGTCGAAAAGTCATGTTAACAAGTATTAACAGGTAATTTCGTGTATATCGTGTCGTGTTCATGTTTGAAAAAAAGGACACGATAAGTTATCGTGTCGTGTTCGTGTATGGGATTTCATGTATCGTGTCTTATCGTGTCGTGTCTTATCGTGTACGGGTATACACGATATGCATGCCCTACATGAAGTCATCTAGTTATGCATCTTATCCGAACCGAGTGTTACTAAACTGATTAAATGGACTATCAATATCTTTTTTTATTTTAATTTTTGTTGAAACAACATTGTTTGTATAATGTATATATACGTTTTTCTCTTATCATCAATAGGGGAGGTTCATTTGAGAAGAAAATTAAATCGAGAAGAAAAAGAATAAAGGGTACAATTGTAAAACATTAAATAGTTTTTCTCTCATCTCATTTATTATTATTTTTGACTAATTAATTAGTCATAAAAACTATCATCCTCCACACTAAAATTTTTGCCTAGACACATCAAAATTTATCCTACACATACTGAATTTTATCCTACACAACTCGTAATTATCCTACACACCTCATAATTTATCCTACACTTTAAATTAATTTTTTTTCTTCTTTGAGAAGATATATTTTTTTGAAAATAAGTTACAAATTTAATTTAGTTAGCTATTAAAAAGGAAGACTAACAATTAATGATCTATCTAATTTTACCAATATACCCTTACATTCATATTAAATACAAAAATTAAATAAAGTAAAATGAAGTATTCTTATTGGTTGAAATTTGTTCTTTTTTATTCTTACAAAAAAATTCTTCTTATTTGAACCCTCCACTATCATCAATATTCTAAATATATAACTAGGGTAGGGATATGGTAAAAAGTGTCTAAAATGTGAGAAGGGTAAGAAGTGTTTTAAACCATTGGATATTTGATCTAATGGTTGAGATCAATAGGGTATAAAATGTAAATTATGTTTTAATTAGAAGGACTTTATGTAAAATTAAAGGGCAATAATGACTTTTCCAACGTTTCAAATATGGTAACCGTTTCAAAACCCCCATCAATCTCCTATAAATCAGCGAATTTATGGTAATTGTTTCAAAACCCCCATCAATCTCCTAAAAAATGAGCGAATTTCTCGTACTGAAATAAATTCTTCGATTTCCTTCACAACAACTTTTTATAACACTATAAAGAACAGTATATTACATGATAAAACACTATAGGAAGATATAACACTATCTGTTTACTGTAAGACACTATACATAAATAAAACACTGTTGATGGGGGATAAAACACTATAAAAAGGAACAGTATATTACATGATAAAACACTATAGGAAGATATAACACTATCTGTTTACTGTAAGACACTATACAGAATAAAACACTATTGATGAGGATAAAACACTATGAAAGGAACAGTATATTACATGATAAAACACTATAGAAAGATATAACACTATCTGTTTACTGTAAGACACTATACAGAATAAACACTATTGATGGGGATAAAACACTATGAAAAGGAGATTAAAGATACCTGTACATAATATAACACTATTGACTGGGGAATATAACACTACAACAAGAACTTACCGTGAACAATTAAGTGTATAGAACAAATCGAATTCGAATCACATCCCTAATATATCGCCTGATATTTTTGGCAGTTATCTTTAGAAATCAATTAATTGATAAGAATGGACAATTACTAACATACCCTTTTGAATTAATTAAGATAAGGGACACTTGTCATTCCCAAATTATTTCTCACACTTCTCACAAAAGTTAGACTTTTTACAGGATCCTCTACCTATATAACTATAATAATTGTTATTCTAACTTTTTTATATTAATGGCTGTTTGTTTCAGCTCTTAGTGGGTTCTTAATGGTTTAGAACTTTTATTTGTTCAAAACTTAATGATTCAGACTGTTTGTTTCGCGAGCAGATGCCTGAATGGTTCAGACATTTGTCTCTGAATGGTTAAGACCTCTTATCTGAATTGGTTAGACATTTGTCTCTGAACGATTAAACATTATACTCGCTCTTAATGGTTCATACATCTTACTGGTTCAGCATTTAATGGTTCAAACTCTTTACTGGTTTAGCACTTACCAATTCAGAAGTTGTCAAACAACCCCTAACTGAATAAAAATCATCATCACCATACTCAGTAAATCCAACCAATAACAAAGCTAAGGTAGGGTCTGGGAAGGTAAGATGTAAATAGTCTTACCTCTACCCCGTAGGAATAAAGAGATTGCTTCCAGTAAGACTCTCGGCTTGACCTAAATGAATAAAAATAAAAGAGTAAACTGCAATTTTACACCCTGAGGTTAGGGGTCATTTGCATGTCTACCCCCCTAAGGAAATAATTGCAAATCCCCCCCCCCCCTGTTTGCTCTTATGTCGCATGTTTACCCCTCGTGCCAAGTTTCCGTTAGAGTTTAGCGTTTTCTGTTAATGGTCAAAGGGCAAATAGGTAAATTCGCGTTCCTGTTGACCTGCAACCTCATATAATCCCCCTTTCATCACTTTGAAACCCTGAGGTTAACCTAACTCAAAATTCAAGAACTCCGCACTCGCGATCAGGCATTCTTCAACAATTACAATTGATTAGAAGTTCTGTTACGAGCATGGATCTTCGATTGTGGAAGGTACGAGCTGAAGATCAGTATTTCGAACCGGCTGAAATGTACCGTAAGTGACATGCAAGCTCACAGCGTTTGAATCAGGTAAAATTTTAACTTATTTCTGTGTTAATTTGTTTTTGTTGTTTGATTACAGGTGAAACCCAATCTGAAATTAGCATAAAATTTCACCATCGAGGTAATTTTGTAGAAAACCCAAATAGGAAATACCTTGGTGGGAAGATGAACTACATTGATCATGTAGATTTTAGAGTGTTAAATACTGATGTTTTAGAGGAGATGGTTAAGAAATTAGGATACAATGATGGGTTGTTTTTCTGCATTCATTACAAGGAACCGTACTGTTCGTTGGATTTTGGTCTTAGGACATTAAAATGTGATGTTGACTTAGAGCCTATCTTTGATCATGTGCGTCAAGGAGTCCACATGATAGACATGTATGTTGAACATCGGAGGTCAACAATATTGGAAAATACAAGTGAAGGTCCTGTAGGGGCTAGTAAAGCAATTGTTCCAGCATCATTTACAAAAAAATAATCAGAATGATAGTATGAATGAAGATGAGGAAGAGAGTGACGGAAGTGATCCTGATTATGAGTATGTTGAGGAAGATAATTTGGTTTATGAAATAGAGGTGGATATGCAGAGGTTCGGGGCTAATGTTGAATTTACTAGGGAAGAACTGGATGGTTCAAGTGATGAGGATCATTGTCACACCCCCAAAATCCACATGCAGAGTATCACCGCTTGGAGGCGTGACTGACCAGGATCAAACCACTAATCATATTGAACAAGTAAATAATTAAATGTAAAAGTCCAACCAACACGATTAGTGTCCAAAACAACCATAGTTAAGTTATGTGCGGAAGCATAATGTTCAAAACCAAATCAAAAGTTTAATTATCAAATGTTTAACATGGCACACAGCTGTCCATGTCCCACAACGACTCTTCCTTGTGCAAGCTCCAGCTAAGTACCTATAGACCTGCAAAGCATGTAGTAACGAGTCAACAACAAGTTGAGTGAGTTCACGTTTGGTTGTCCAGTTTATAGTTGTTCCGAAAACACAGTTTGCTCTTTACCAGCTATCCAGCCGTGGGGGTTACCCCATAGTTCGAAAAACGTTTATTAGTTACCCGTTCTTACGTTGGCTATTCCAGCCCGGCTCTATGGCCGTGGGGGCTACCCCATGTTTAATTCACCAGACTCGTTACCATATCGACTACTAACGTTCGTCATGTTTAAGTGCCCTAACGTCTGTGTCTATCATCACTGACGTGCCATAGTCCATTAGTCCACGCCCGTCCTCTGCGGCACGGTGTGAGGTTTGTTAAACCTAATAGCGCTATTTAACTAATGACCCGTTCGCCATTGGCCTCGGCGATTAAGTCGATATAAAAGGAGGGACTTCGTTGATAGAGTTCTAGTCTAGTATAGTTAAATCCGTCTCATACTGGACGAGGAATCTATGTTCCTGATTACGTCTCAACAGGACGAGGAATCTATGTTCCTGATTACGTCTCAACAGGACGAGGAATCTATATTCCTTAACCCATTCCCAACCCCTGGGAACCCCATGCTTTGTAACGAAGTGTGAACTCACCTTGGTTTGCTCGGCAGATTACACAGAAAGGTCAAGTCTAAATGCTAGTGGTCAACCACGTCCTATCATGGTTATTATACAAGTCAGGTTCACGTTCGAGTTAAGCACATAAGTATCACATAGATAGCAAATAAGAAACACACACGGATCATGGCAACATACATCAACACGTTCAACAGTTAATAGCGTATTCAAGATTGGGCTCGCACAAGTTTAGCGGTCTTGTGCGATTCAGAAATATACTCGGCTCAACAATTAGCATAACAGTTTGTGCGACCCATTATCCCTTGTGCGATTGGACTCATCCAGCCCAACCACTTACCCGGCCCAACAGTTAAGTCATCATACATCATGTGCGGCCCAGCAGCCTTGTGCGACCGGGAACCCCTTTTGCGACCAGTTTACAACATCCGATATTTATGTTAAACAGTTACAATCATTCAATTGTTTCTTTATTTACAATTATCACTTAACAGTTTCCATCCTAACAATTGTTCGATCAAACCAAGTAATCATCAACAATTCATATGAATCAAAACATAAATATCAATCATAATCATTTACTAGTTCGATCATCAACACAATCGGATTCAGCAGTTAACTTCTTTGGACATCTTTGGACTCTACGCCTAGGTTAAATCATGAACAGCATTTAACATTTATTCAGATAAATCAAATCATACAACATAGTCAAACGGTTCAAAAATCATTCATCATTAACATATATGATTAGTGATCTAGACTCATCAGATCTATACACAACATCATCATTAAAATAACCATTCATGGCCGACAATTTTATATTGTTGTCATGTTGCTATTTGACCAAAACATATAGTGGCTGCAAGTTTGATTTATTGACACATGAAATTCTAATACACAATTCACACATATCAAATATAATTGGACCGATTTATGTATAGTGGCTGACAATTCTATCCATTGCTACTCACATGCATACAATTTCCAAAGCATTCACTAATCATCACATGTCAACAGTTACTCCATGATGCTAACAATAGTCAAAAGTGTTTTTAAAACATATAAAATCGAATAACAATTAACACTAACCGAACAAGAATGATCAAACCGGTGAAAATCTGACTTCGAATGAGGATAGAGCAGCCGCCGGGTTCCAAGAAAAACGAGAGGGAGAGAGAGCACTAGGGTTTGTAGGTTTGTTTGTTTTGGTAAAGTGTGAGATGGGTGCTAGCGCCCCATGTGTTATTCGACTAGGGGGGATGGGCCGAACCCACACTTGGGCTGCCCTAAGAGTCCGAGTGCAAGTTGTGTAGCCCGAATGGCTTGTGCGGTCGAGTGTGTGTTGTGCGTTTATATCATACATACATTCACAAGCACGTATTAACATAACATTCACATAGACATTCACTTTCATAAAAATCACATATCGTACACATACGATACATCAAAGTACAAAGATCGGTTTGGAAATACGAGTTGTCACATTATCCCTAAGTTGAAAGAAATTTCGTCCCGAAATTTAGTACGTACTCACTGAGGAAGCTAGTTAAGTTGCATGGTTTTCCTGGGGTGTCACATCCTCCCCCCGTTGATCTGGAATTTCGTCCCGAAATTCCGTAGCTTCAGCCTCAGTAGTGGTTGTACCGTTTGCGAACAGTTGGGGATACTTTTGTTTCATCTAATCTTCGCGTTCCCAGGTGAACTCTGGGCCGCGACGTGAGTTCCAACGAACTCGAACGAGAGGTATTCTAGTACGCTTGAGGACCTTAACATCCCGGTCCGTGATTTCGACAGGTTCCTCGACGAATCGTAACTGCTCGTCGATAGTGAGCTCCTTTAAAGGAACTACGTGGGTCTCATCTGACAGGCACTTCTTCAGATTAGACACGTGGAAAACGTTGTGAACTGCATTGAGTTCTGCTGGTAAGTTCAGTCTGTAGGCCACCTTGCCTATTTTCTCAATGACTTCGAAAGGTCCAACGTATCGTGGGTTAAGTTTGCCCTGTTTGCCAAAACGAACCACACCCTTCCAGGGTGAAACTTTGAGTAGTACACGCTCCCCAACCTGGAGCTCTAGTGGTTTTCTGCCCTTATCGGCGTAGACTTTCTGACGGTCGCGAGCTGCCGCCATTCGTTGTCGTATCTGAGCAATTTTCTCTGTTGTGTCCACCACATGTTCTGGACCAGTAATCTGACTATCCCCACCTCTGCCCAACCAAGAGGTGACCGGCATTTACGCCCGTACAATGCCTCAAACGGATCAGCTTTAATGCTGGTGTGGTAGCTATTGTTGTACGAAAATTCCACAAGTGGCAGATGCTTTTCCCAGCCGTTGCCAAAGTCAATCACACATGCCCTAAGCATGTCTTCGAGGGTCTGGATAGTACGTTCCGACTGCCCATCCGTTTGTGGGTGATAAGTTGTGCTCATATCTAGCCTTGAGCCAAAGGACTTGTGCATTGCTTGCCACAGTTCTGATGTAAAACGCGCATCTCGATCCGAGATGATAGAGATGGGCACCCCGTGCCTCGAGACAACTTCCTTGAGGTATACTTCTGCTAGAGTGAAGAACTTATCCGTTTCTTTGATAGCCAGGAAGTGAGCAGACTTTGTGAGTCGATCCACGATCACCCAAATAGTATCATTACCACGTTGAGATCTAGGCAGGCCAGTAACAAAATCCATGGAAATTTGCTCCTATTTCCATTGTGGTATCTCTGGTTGTTGAAGGGGGCCTGAAGGTTTCTGGTATTCCGCCTTGACTCTCGCACAAGTCAAGCACTTGCTAACGTAAGTTGCTATGTGGGCCTTCATGCTAGGCCACCAATATGTGGTTTTGATATCGTGGTACATTTTGTCCGAACCAGGGTGCACTGAGTAGCGAGACTTGTGTGCCTCATCCATCACAAGCTCTCGTAGGTTGCCATAAAGTGGGACCCAAATGCGTCCCGTGACGTAGTAAGCACCGTCTTCCTTCTGTTCTAAGCGTTGCCTTGAGCCGCGTAGGGCTTCAGCCATGACGTTCTCTGGTTTCAATCCTTCTACCTGAGCATCTCGTATTTGAGAGGGAAGACTAGAGTGTATTGTAAGTTGTAGAGCTCGTACGCGCTTAGGCGCAGTGTCCTTTCGACTGAGGGCATCAGCCACAACATTGGCTTTGCCCGGGTGGTACCTGATCGAGCATTCGTAGTCATTCAGTAGCTCGACCCATCGTCGTTGTCGCATATTGAGTTCCTTCTGTTTAAAGATATGCTCGAGGCTCCTGTGATCAGTGTAGATAGCACATTTGGTACCATACAGGTAGTGTCTCCATATCTTAAGTGCAAAAACAA
The DNA here is from genome assembly GCA_030545235.1 of Helianthus tuberosus. NCBI lineage: Eukaryota > Viridiplantae > Streptophyta > Magnoliopsida > Asterales > Asteraceae > Helianthus > Helianthus tuberosus. The sequence goes on from CM060420.1 coordinate 179,610,390, forward strand.
CAGCTCCCAGCTCTAAATCGTGTGTAGTGTAGTTCTTTTCATGAACCTTGGGTTGGCGTGAGGTAGGCTATAACTTTATCCCGCTGCATCAATACGCAACCAAGACCCTGAATGGATGCGTCACAGTAAACCACGAAGTCGTCTGTGCCCTCTGGCAATGAAAGGATAGGTGCACTACAAAGTCTATCCTTTAAGTGCTGAAACGCTAACTCCTGTGCGTTTCCCCAACGATAAACAACGCCCTTCTGCGTTAGTGAAGTAAGAGGCTGAGCAATCTTAGAAAAATCCTTGATAAATCTCCTGTAGTAACCTGCCAATCCCAAGAATTGGCGAATATCCGTTGGCGTACGAGGTGCAGGCCAGCTCTTGATTGACTCTACCTTGGATGGATCAACGTGAATCCCATCCTTGTTCACTACATGGCCTAAGAAATGGACTTCACGAAGCCAGAAGTCACATTTTGAAAACTTGGCGTACAGCTGTTCTTTTCGAAGGAGTTCCAAAATGAGTCGTAAATGCTGTTCGTGTTCCTCCCGACTCTTCGAATAGATCAGGATGTCGTCGATGAATACAATAACGAACTTGTCTAGGTACGGCTTGCATACTCGATTCATCAAGTCCATGAAGACCGCTGGTGCGTTTGTCAGCCCAAAAGGCATTACCAAAAACTCATAGTGGCCATATCGAGTTCTGAAGGCTGTTTTGGAGACGTCCTCTTCTCGGACTCTCAGCTGGTGATATCCTGATCTCCAATCATTCTTTGAATAGTAGCTCGACCCTTGCAGCTGGTCGAACAAGTCGTCAATACGTGGAAGGGGGTAGCGATTCTTCACAGTCACCTTGTTCAGTTCACGGTAGTCGATGCACATTCTGAACGTACCGTCTTTCTTCTTCACGAATAGCACTGGAGCTCCCCAGGGCGAAGAGCTAGGACGAATAAAACCCTTATCTAAGAGTTCTTGTAGTTGTGTAGATAGATCTTTCAACTCTGATGGAGCTAAGCGATTCGGTGCACGAGCTGTGGGTGCCGCTCCAGGAGCTAACTCGATTTGAAACTCGACCTGACGATGAGGCGGGAGGCCAGGTAGTTCCTCAGGGAATACCTCAGGATAGTCGCGTACAATTGGAAAGTCTTCTATCTTTTTCTCTTTCTTTAAGGTGTCAGTAACAAGAGCCAGAAAGGCAGTGTGGCCCTTACGCAAACACTTTTGAGCCTTAAGGGAAGAAATGATGCTCACAACAGCACCACTCTTGTCGCCACGAATCATGAGAGGTTCATCACCTGGGCGAGGAATACGAACAATCTTTTCATTGCAAAGAATCTCTGCTCGAATATTGAGGTAGCCAATCCATACCAATAATGATGTTGAAACCATCACAACGTTGGGGGTCATTCCTAGCATTACCCTGACCAATCACTAACACTCGACCCCTGGCACCATTGCCGTCGTCATTACTCCCGTTGTTGCCTCCATTATTATTCCCGTTTCCTTGGTTGTGGTTCTGATTCTGGTTCAGCTGTGGGCAGTGTCTCTTGAAGTGACCTTAAACATCACCCTGATAGCATCCCTTGTTACCCTGTTATTACTGCTGATTCTGTGGAGCTTGTGGCTGCTGTTGACGGTTTTGATTTGCAGGACGTGAGATTCTAAAATCTTTGGCTCCATGACCAAGCTTGTTGCATTTCTGACAACGATCTCTGTTGCATTGCCCGCTGTGGTGCAAATTACATCGATTGCACTTAGGGTGATTTCCCCTGTATCCACCCTGACTTCGATTACCAAAAGACTGCTGACTGAGGCTCCTGTGCTGCGACTGAGACTGAACCGAAGTGGGACCCTTGCTCAAATTTCCATTCCACTTGCGTTTGTTGTCACTGGGAGCATCCGAAGTAGTTGTAGCAGCATTAATACGCTTCAGCAATTTGTTCTGTCCTATCGCCTGATCTGAGAGACGTTGAGCAAGACGAGTAATATCCTGAATAGTTGCAAGGTTGGCCTATGTCACATGACTTTGAATCTCTGGTACTAAGCCTTTGAGGTACAGCTCAATGCGCTTGATGAGAGGATCCACCATTGTTGGACATAACACTGTCAATTCGTTGGATCGTTTCGTGTACGCTTCTATCTCTGACCTTGTCATCTTCAGGTTTAAGAACTCCACTCCCAGTTTGCGGATGTCATCTCGACTACGGCATTCACGTTTGGATCAGTTCCTTAAGAATCATTCCATGGGGTGGCATTAGCAGCCGCCAGCCCCAGCATCTGAACTTGCGCGTTCCGCCGAGTTAGTGTAGTGTCTTCGAGAGTACCAGTGGCATAATTCACCCTATGAGCCACAAGGCATTCACACGTCTCTAAGACAAACTCGAGCTTTTCAAACCAATGGAGGAGTCCAACAGCTCCTTTAGTGCCACTGAAAGTATTAGGACGACAGTCCATGTACGTCTTGAATGTGCATACAGGCGGCTGAGCGTTCTAACCTTGTTACGCGAGGAAGAAAGACCGGGTTAAACGCGAGAGCTGGATCATGAGAGTAGGATCTAACATCCTAGGGTAGGTTCGTAATAGCAGGTTATACCTCCTGCCTGAGCGGCCGCGAGTGCTGCCGTAACTTGTTCGTTGATAAGAGCCGTCAGCTGGCTTGAGTTAGGTTCACACGTTCCCTCATGATCTCACATCGAAGGAAACACAAGTAGGAAAGGTGTCGCGAATGTGTGCAAGTGTGGAGTGACAGTAGGGAGCAAGCACAAATGTGTTTTCAAACTATAGTTGCTACGTTCATCTAAGCATACAATAAGAAAAGTTCTATGCAATCTAGCAAGTAGGCAATATAAAACGTAAACCATATCACCTAGAATGTCGAGCCTTGCACGTGGAGTGAAGCGTCGTTGTGGATCGTAGAGCACTGTACAGGTTATAGTCTGGTTTTAACAAAAACGTTTTCCTTTATTAAAACCAAGTTCTCTATAACCAATGGCTCTGATACCAATCTGTCACACCCCCAAAATCCACATGCGGAGTATCACCGCTTGGAGGCGTGACTGACCAGGATCAAACCACTAATCATATTGAACAAGTAAATAATTAAATGTAAAAGTCCAACCAACACGATTAGTGTCCAAAACAACCAAAGTTAAGTTATGTGCGGAAGCATAATGTTCAAAACCAAATCAAAAGTTTAATTATCAAATGTTTAACATGGCACACAGCTGTCCATGTCCCACAATGACTCTTCCTTGTGCAAGCTCCAGCTAAGTACCTATAGACCTGCAAAGCATGTAGTAACGAGTCAACAACAAGTTGAGTGAGTTCACGTTTGGTTGTCCAGTTTATAGTTGTTCCGAAAACACAGTTTGCTCTTTACCAGCTATCCAGCCGTGGGGGTTACCCCATAGTTCGAAAAACGTTTATTAGTTACCCGTTCTTACGTTGGCTATTCCAGCCCGGCTCTATGGCCGTGGGGGCTACCCCATGTTTAATTCACCAGACTCGTTACCATATCGACTACTAACGTTCGTCATGTTTAAGTGCCCTAACGTCTGTGTCTATCATCACTGACGTGCCATAGTCCATTAGTCCACGCCCGTCCTCTGCGGCACGGTGTGAGGTTTGTTAAACCTAATAGCGCTATTTAACTAATGACCCGTTCACCATTGGCCTCGGCGATTAAGTCGATATAAAAGGAGGGACTTCGTTGATAGAGTTCTAGTCTAGTATAGTTAAATCCGTCTCATACTGGACGAGGAATCTATGTTCCTGATTACGTCTCAACAGGACGAGGAATCTATGTTCCTGATTACGTCTCAACAGGACGAGGAATCTATATTCCTTAACCCATTCCCAACCCCTGGGAACCTGTAACGCCCCAAAATCCAGATGTTATATATTCGAGATATGTCCTTATGCGTTATGTTATGAAATAAATAACTAGGCCATTTAACTAGGTTAAATGCCCGGTTTAGACTATTAAAAGAGAAAAGTAGTGCCAAATATGTTTTAAAGGCAAACTCGAGGGGTTAAAGTGTATAAGATGAAATGTTGAGTTAAATAAGAAAATATCACACACAAACACACATTCTGCGTGTGTTCTCGATGGTTCAGGAGCTCCAAAGGAGCTCAACCCTAACCCAACCTTAAAGCTTCAAATTGAAGAATGAATCAAGGCCCAAATTCACAACCGAGCATGAATTAGTGATCACCTTCACAAGGGGATCGTAAGGTATGTCTTAAATCAAAGATTGGTGATCATGTGTGAAGTGGGTTATGTTCTAATCCGTAAGTTAATGTGAAATTGATCATGTATAAGTGTTAGAATCGTCATATAGAACATAGGTTATGTATGGTTTGTGTTAATTTGATGTTTAGAGGTGAAACCCACTTGTTTTGGTAAGGATGATGACTTGAATGATCATCCATGTTCAATTCTTGTTGATTGTTGATGAATTATGATGGATATGATGAATTCTTGTGAGTTGAATTGAAAGAAATGTGGTGGTGATATGTTTGATGTTTATGTGTGAATGTTATATGTTGATTACTAGTAGGATTTGATGAATTATATATGAACTTGGAAGATTTATGCATAAATTAGTTGTACGTTATGCTTAAAAGATGGTACACACATCAAGCGTATGACAAAATGTATATAGTATTGTCCGTATGGTCAATTATGATGTTACGAGTATATGATGATAAGTCGATAGTTAAATATGGTTAATAGTTGACTTCTGAAAGTCAACTAAGTATAAGTAACATGATTTAACTCGTTGTCGTAAAGGTAGGATTGTAGGAAGTCGTATGGTACATGCTATGTTGATATGCGTTATCCGTGATTATATGATGAATTACATGAATTAAATGTGAAATATGTGGTTGATATGATCGACAACGTGTACAATTGTGTATACTAACGAGAATGTGATGGGTGACATGAAAGTATAGGAATCATGTCAAGACGGATTCAAGCGTGAAAGGCTAACGGATCAAGAGGTGGTAAAGGATCGGATACGAGCACGGACGCATAAGGTAAGTGATTTCTGTAATCACTTCTTAGTTCGATTAAGTATACGATGTTTTATTTAACTAAACGTGATGTTGGAGGTTAAATAATGTGACGTAGCCTTTCGTCATAGATGATGGGATTAAAGTTGACCAAAATGCCCTTGATGGGTATTTTGGGTAAACGATCCTAAAAGTAGTTTAGAACCAAGTTATTCGGTTAGTGTAATGTTTTGGTCAAGTACGAAAGTGAGGAGTAGGGTTTTGTGAGTCCGAAACGTTTTAATGCGCAATTACCCTTAACGGGTCAAAATAAGCTTATGAGCGTAAACGGGTGAAATAAGATGTATAGTGTCCGGGAATGGATCTTTTATGACAAAATTCCTTGGTATTATCAATCCATATGAAGTTAAGGTCAAATAAACAAGTTATGTGATAGAATTATGAACGGGTCAATTATTGGTAAAAAGGGTAGTAAGCCGAAGACTTAAAAGTTTGGAATTGTGTTAATCTGGATGTCGGATCTTAACACCATAGGATGGGGAATTAAATTACGGACGCGTAGGAAAAAGAATCGGTTAAAACGGACCAATAACGAAGAAGTTATGACCGTTTCCGTGAAACGCGGACGTGCTGGAAATCTGCAGCACAGCAGCAGCAACTGTCTGTCTTTTTGAGGGCGTCGCACCACGCGACGGGGGGTCGCGCGACGCGACGGGTGATATTTCTCCGAAAATTGTTTTTCAGGTCTCGTTTTGGCTTGGGAACTCGTATAAACACGTTTTAAGTTGCGTACGACTATTTTAACTTATGTTTTATGACCATTAGGGTAAGCGCACATGTAGAAAGGTATGTATGCATGTTTGCATATCTCTATACACGTATGTAGAAACGTATGAAAGAATAATGTACCTACATGAGTATGCTTATAAGTATGTGATCAAGAATAAGCGAATGTGTGATGGTATGTACGAGAGTAGGCATGTATGAGTTTGGTTTGATGCACGTAGGGTTGTATGTATGTAAAGATGTATAATGTCATGTGTGTATTATTATGATGTTGGTATGTGTACATATAAATACGTATATATAATGATGTAGATGTGCGTATATGTAAGTATGCATGTAGATTAGCATGTATGTGTGTGAGTACGTATGTAAGCAGATGTGCATGCATGTGTGTGTATGTATATATAGAGATAATATGTATGAAGTAGGGTATGTACGTAAGTCCTTCGGTATGGTTATGTGTTTACGTTGTTTATTCGTGTACTTGGAGTTATAAGTGAAATGCAGGAATAGCAAAGAAGTCTCATCACGGATGGTATGACAGGAAAGAAAAGCTGAGATGTAAAGAGTTAACGAAACGAGAAGTAAACGTGAACAAACCTTGTATGTTTATAATGCGTACTAATGTTGTGAATTTTATGTGGTGAACGCAGGTAGTTCCAGTCATGAGGATATTCAAGGTTTGGAGATCGAGGATCGAGTCACAAGATAGATTGTACGGGAGTGTTGAGTACGTAATTGAGTGAAGCTAGTTTATGGTTTCTTTTGGAAATGAGTATAATAAATGTATTTATTGTGAAAGAATAAATCTTAAAAATAAATTTTAAGTGCGTCAAGGTGTTTGCAAGAAATAAATTTTTATGGTACGTTTTTCCGCTGCGACTTTAGTCAGTTACGAATTAGGGTCTTACAAGTTGGTATCAGAGCCCTGGTTTGAGGGAATCAAGTACAAGAAGGTAAGTACTTGAACTCAAACTTGTGTGCTCTTGAGATAAGAAACCCGTACAATCTAAGACTCGATCAAGATCCAAAGGTAAAAGCTAATGTAATTATGTACTTATGTATACGTATAAAGAAACTGACGGTTTTGTATGTGCAAGGTAGGCATAAGTGTCTGAAGAGGATGATATGTGAATGCAGTTTAGGATGAATACTAAGCAGGCAAAGAGGTAATAAGCCAAAGTTGAATCCAGGTACGTAAATTCATTATGTGGGTATATGTAATAGTAAAATTCATTAAGAGAAGGAAAATGTTAAATGAAGGATAATGATAGTATAGTAATGAAGTACTGAAAGGGATACACGCGCCGAAACCTAAGTCTACGGACATAAGGTGACAATTTCATGAAGGCACGAAACTACTATGTGGATTGTGTACCTGGCCAGTACACGAGAAACGTATGACTTTCGTGAGACCATGATAATTGTTACAGGTATGTTAATAGAGTTGGGTAGCAGGCGGGCGTGTGGGTGAAATGGAAAGTAAGACTCTCGGGAAATTGAGAGTACGATGCAAGAATGAAAAACATGCCTGATAAGAATGAAGAATGTTGAATCTGTAATTAAGTGCGGATCAACAAGATATGAATAATATGTTTGAATCTGGGAGACGGATTCAGGGAATGAAAAGTATGAATGCAATGTTTGAATCCGTGAGACGGATTCAAGGATGAAAGGCATGGATGATATGTTTGAATCCGTGAGACGGATTCAAGGGATGAAAAGCATGAATGGAATGTTTGAATCCGTAAAACGGGTTCAAGGAAATGAAATGTAGAAATGATATGTCTGAATCTGCGAAACAGATTCGACACATGTAATGAATGAAAGATGTGAATGATATGATTGAAATCCGTTAGATGGATTCGATCATAGAAGGAAGAAAAGGTATAAATGGTATGTTTGGAACCGCTAGACGGATTTGAAACCTAGAAGTAATGAAAGGTATGAATGTTACGTTTGAATCCGCAAGACGGATTTAAACTAATAAAAAGGATGGAATTAGTCCACATCAGAACATGTTGATAGTTTGATCGTGGTTGTGTCAAATGAGTCGTATGGGTAAATGTAAAGTGAATAAACAAAAGAATGATTGTAATAGGCATGCAAAACCTAAGTTGTGAGAGGAAAGAAAGGAGTTTTGAACCAGTTAGGTGTTAAATGTGTGAGTAATAGACCCTTAGAAGTCATAATAAATGACGGGCTACGACCTGGACAATAAATTAAGTACGAGCAGAAATGATAAGTTTTGCTAACAATACCGAAATGATGTAATGAATGTTTATGCATGTAAGCATGAATGGAAAGAAGTACGGACGTGCTCCTCGGTACTTATACAATGATTAAGAAATGTCAGTTAAGCTTTGAAGAGTCAAATGAAGGGTGGCGAAATGATGAATAGAATGAAAGGATTGCATGTAAGAAATAGAAGGTGTGGTACGTTGTAGTAGGTACGTAAGAAATGGTAGAAGGATTATAAGTGGGCAATTCCCTAGTACAATGAATGTTTAAATGAAATATGTTAACCGCCAAAATTTTTTTTTATGAAAATGTTAGAATTTTTAATGTGATGGAACCAATCGTATTGGTAAGAGAATGTGCACGAGCGGAAGCTCATTATAAGGATAAATGAAACCTGGTCTGTTATGGCTAGTAATCGAGAAGAAGATGTTCGATCGGGGTTACGGATCGTCGCTTAGTGAAATGAAAGAGGTTAGTAAGATGTTTAACTTATGCTGGATAGATATAAACTAGTATGACACACATGTATATATGTAAATCAAGAAATGTATGAAGTGAAAACAATAGTGATGTAAAATGGACAAAATGATTTAAAGGTAACGTAAAGGTATGTAGGGTACAAGTAGCTGTAGAAAACGTAGAAGGATGTTCACATTAAAGTTAAAGTACGTATATATGACTACGAAATGGTAGTTTTGTGTGGTAACAAAACAATAACTAAATGTTAAATAATATATGCATAGAATGAAATCTTAAGAGATAAGATGAATCTGGTAGATCCGTTATGAACAGATTGTATGAATGGATGTATGAGTACAGATTGAGCAAGTATGTGTATTGACCCGTTATTGACAGGTTAAGGAGATGAGAATGATATGCGAAGGTATGATAAGGAAGGTATGGAATTGTTATGAAGAAGTCAATTATAGGAATAATTTATGAATCGACAATGGATAGTTACCTATTATTATGATGGATCTATAGAAGTTAGCTATAGATGAGTGGGTACAAATTACAAAGTAAGATAGTATAGTCGACGAAAATGATATGAATAATGAAATAAATATAAAGAAATGTCAGTAATGGTAAGTTGCAATTATTTCAAGCAAACGAATGATGAATGAACCGATAGCTACGAAGTACAAGCATTATTTAGTGAAAGAAACAGTAATAAGAACTCTGGGATGGGTTCGTGAAATGGGAGGATAGTCATTGGGATGGACTCGTGGTCGTGTTGAGGGGATGTAGAGAAGGAATAATTAGTGTTAAATAAAGATAAGAAAGGTTTCGGGGACGAAACCTCATTTAAGGTGGGTAGACTTGTAACGCCCCAAAATCCAGATGTTATATATTCGAGATATGTCCTTATGCGTTATGTTATGAAATAAATAACTAGGCCATTTAACTAGGTTAAATGCCCGGTTTAGACTATTAAAAGAGAAAAGTAGTGCCAAATATGTTTTAAAGGCAAACTCGAGGGGTTAAAGTGTATAAGATGAAATGTTGAGTTAAATAAGAAAATATCACACACAAACACACATTCTGCGTGTGTTCTCGATGGTTCAGGAGCTCCAAAGGAGCTCAACCCTAACCCAACCTTAAAGCTTCAAATTGAAGAATGAATCAAGGCCCAAATTCACAACCGAGCATGAATTAGTGATCACCTTCACAAGGGGATCGTAAGGTATGTCTTAAATCAAAGATTGGTGATCATGTGTGAAGTGGGTTATGTTCTAATCCGTAAGTTAATGTGAAATTGATCATGTATAAGTGTTAGAATCGTCATATAGAACATAGGTTATGTATGGTTTGTGTTAATTTGATGTTTAGAGGTGAAACCCACTTGTTTTGGTAAGGATGATGACTTGAATGATCATCCATGTTCAATTCTTGTTGATTGTTGATGAATTATGATGGATATGATGAATTCTTGTGAGTTGAATTGAAAGAAATGTGGTGGTGATATGTTTGATGTTTATGTGTGAATGTTATATGTTGATTACTAGTAGGATTTGATGAATTATATATGAACTTGGAAGATTTATGCATAAATTAGTTGTACGTTATGCTTAAAAGATGGTACACACATCAAGCGTATGACAAAATGTATATAGTATTGTCCGTATGGTCAATTATGATGTTAGGAGTATATGATGATAAGTCGATAGTTAAATATGGTTAATAGTTGACTTCTGAAAGTCAACTAAGTATAAGTAACATGATTTAACTCGTTGTCGTAAAGGTAGGATTGTAGGAAGTCGTATGGTACATGCTATGTTGATATGCGTTATCCGTGATTATATGATGAATTACATGAATTAAATGTGAAATATGTGGTTGATATGATCGACAACGTGTACAATTGTGTATACTAACGAGAATGTGATGGGTGACATGAAAGTATAGGAATCATGTCAAGACGGATTCAAGCGTGAAAGGCTAACGGATCAAGAGGTGGTAAAGGATCGGATACGAGCACGGACGCATAAGGTAAGTGATTTCTGTAATCACTTCTTAGTTCGATTAAGTATACGATGTTTTATTTAACTAAACGTGATGTTGGAGGTTAAATAATGTGACGTAGCCTTTCGTCATAGATGATGGGATTAAAGTTGACCAAAATGCCCTTGATGGGTATTTTGGGTAAACGATCCTAAAAGTAGTTTAGAACCAAGTTATTCGGTTAGTGTAATGTTTTGGTCAAGTACGAAAGTGAGGAGTAGGGTTTTGTGAGTCCGAAACGTTTTAATGCGCAATTACCCTTAACGGGTCAAAATAAGCTTATGAGCGTAAACGGGTGAAATAAGATGTATAGTGTCCGGGAATGGATCTTTTATGACAAAAGTCCTTGGTATTATCAATCCATATGAAGTTAAGGTCAAATAAACAAGTTATGTGATAGAATTATGAACGGGTCAATTATTGGTAAAAAGGGTAGTAAGCCGAAGACTTAAAAGTTTGGAATTGTGTTAATCCGGATGTCGGATCTTAACACCATAGGATGGGGAATTAAATTACGGACGCGTAGGAAAAAGAATCGGTTAAAACGGACCAATAACGAAGAAGTTATGACCGTTTCCGTGAAACGCGGACGTGCTGGAAATCTGCAGCACAGCAGCAGCAACTGTCTGTCTTTTTGAGGGCGTCGCACCACGCGACGGGGGGTCGCGCGACGCGACGGGTGATATTTCTCCGAAAATTGTTTTTCAGGTCTCGTTTTGGCTTGGGAACTCGTATAAACACGTTTTAAGTTGCGTACGACTATTTTAACTTATGTTTTATGACCATTAGGGTAAGCGCACATGTAGAAAGGTATGTATGCATGTTTGCATATCTCTATACACGTATGTAGAAACGTATGAAAGAATAATGTACCTACATGAGTATGCTTATAAGTATGTGATCAAGAATAAGCGAATGTGTGATGGTATGTACGAGAGTAGGCATGTATGAGTTTGGTTTGATGCACGTAGGGTTGTATGTATGTAAAGATGTATAATGTCATGTGTGTATTATTATGATGTTGGTATGTGTACATATAAATACGTATATATAATGATGTAGATGTGCGTATATGTAAGTATGCATGTAGATTAGCATGTATGTGTGTGAGTACGTATGTAAGCAGATGTGCATGCATGTGTGTGTATGTATATATAGAGATAATATGTATGAAGTAGGGTATGTACGTAAGTCCTTCGGTATGGTTATGTGTTTACGTTGTTTATTCGTGTACTTGGAGTTATAAGTGAAATGCAGGAATAGCAAAGAAGTCTCATCACGGATGGTATGACAGGAAAGAAAAGCTGAGATGTAAAGAGTTAACGAAACGAGAAGTAAACGTGAACAAACCTTGTATGTTTATAATGCGTACTAATGTTGTGAATTTTATGTGGTGAACGCAGGTAGTTCCAGTCATGAGGATATTCAAGGTTTGGAGATCGAGGATCGAGTCACAAGATAGATTGTACGGGAGTGTTGAGTACGTAATTGAGTGAAGCTAGTTTATGGTTTCTTTTGGAAATGAGTATAATAAATGTATTTATTGTGAAAGAATAAATCTTAAAAATAAATTTTAAGTGCGTCAAGGTGTTTGCAAGAAAGAAATTTTTATGGTACGTTTTTCCGCTGCGACTTTAGTCAGTTACGAATTAGGGTCTTACAGAACCCCATGCTTTGTAACGAAGTGTGAACTCACCTTGGTTTGCTCGGCAGATTACACAGAAAGGTCAAGTCTAAATGCTAGTGGTCAACCACGTCCTATCATGGTTATTATACAAGTCAGGTTCACGTTCGAGTTAAGCACATAAGTATCACATAGATAGCAAATAAGAAACACACACGGATCATGGCAACATACATCAACACGTTCAACAGTTAATAGCGTATTCAAGATTGGGCTCGCACAAGTTTAGCGGTCTTGTGCGATTCAGAAATATACTCGGCTCAACAATTAGCATAACAGTTTGTGCGACCCATTATCCCTTGTGCGATTGGACTCATCCAGCCCAACCACTTACCCGGCCCAACAGTTAAGTCATCATACATCATGTGCGGCCCAGCAGCCTTGTGCGACCGGGAACCCCTTGTGCGACCAGTTTACAACATCCGATATTTATGTTAAACAGTTACAATCATTCAATTGTTTCTTTATTTACAATTATCACTTAACAGTTTCCATCCTAACAATTGTTCGATCAAACCAAGTAATCATCAACAATTCATATGAATCAAAACATAAATATCAATCATAATCATTTACTAGTTCGATCATCAACACAATCGGATTCAGCAGTTAACTTCTTTGGACATCTTTGGACTCTACGCCTAGGTTAAATCATGAACAACATATAACATTTATTCAGATTAATCAAATCATACAACATAGTCAAACGGTTCAAAAATCATTCATCATTAACATATATGATTAGTGATCTAGACTCATCAGATCTATACACAACATCATCATTAAAATAACCATTCATGGCCGACAATTTTATATTGTTGTCATGTTGCTATTTGACCAAAACATATAGTGGCTGCAAGTTTGATTTATTGACACATGAAATTCTAATGCACAATTCAAACATATCAAATATAATTGGACCGATTTATGTATAGTGGCTGACAATTCTATCCATTGCTACTCACATGCATACAATTTCCAAAGCATTCACTAATCAACACATGTCAACAGTTACTCCATGATGCTAACAATAGTCAAAAGTGTTTTTAAAACATATAAAATCGAATAACAATTAACACTAACCGAACAAGAATGATCAAACTGGTGAAAATCTGACTTCGAATGAGGATAGAGCAGCCGTCGGGTTCCAAGAAAAACGAGAGGGAGAGAGAGCACTAGGGTTTGTAGGTTTGTTTGTTTTGGTAAAGTGTGAGATGGGTGCTAGCGCCCCATGTGTTATTCGACTAAGGGGGATGGGCCGAACCCACACTTGGGTTGCCCTAAGAGTCCGAGTGCAAGTTGTGTAGCCCGAATGGCTTGTGCGGTCGAGTGTGTGTTGTGCGTTTATATCATACATACATTCACAAGCACGTATTAACATAACATTCACATAGACATTCACTTTCATAAAAATCACATATCGTACACATACGTTACATCAAAGTACAAAGATCGGTTTGGAAATACGAGTTGTCACAATCATGATGATGAGAGAAGCGAAGAAGTTCATCAGCCTGTTGACCTGGAGGTTATTGAAAGTGGGTCTGATGACAATTCAAGCCTTAGAGATAAGGTTGCCAGGAAGATAAGGAGGAGAAACAAGAGTGCTTTAAAAGGTCCAAATGATTTGCCATTATATGTTGGTCAGCTTATTGATGACAAGAAAAAGATGAATCAGATGGTGAAAAGTTATGCTCTTAAGGCAAGGAGGGATGTGTTTATTCTAAAAAATGAATTGTTAAGGTATAGGGTAGTATGTTTTGGAAGCAATCCACCACTACTTGGTCCTGTAAAAAAAAGGGAGAAGAGGGGCAAAATAGTAAATGCACCAAAGTAGGGCAAAAATACAAGCACCTTAAAATGCATATCAAGCCCACCTGTCCTTGGGCAGTTCACATCTCAAGAAACACGGACAAGGATAAGTGGTGTGTGAAGACCATTCATAATCAACACAATTGTTTGACAATAAGGGCCGTTTCTTTGTATACAATGAGTTCGATTGCCAGAGAGATCCAACCTATGATTGAAAGTAATCCAGACATGCCAATTCATGCAATCCAAAGTCAATTGCTTCGGAAGCATCAACTTGAAATATCACTCCATAAGGTCTTCAGAGCCAAGAGGATAACAACTACGAAGATTTATGGTGATTACCAAGAACAGTATGCTTTGCTAAGGTCATTGTCACACCCCGATATTTCCACGTTTTACCGGTGGGCCCGGTAGGGGAGTACCGTGACGTAGTTGATATCATTATAGTCAAACAACACAATATTTAAATGCACATCGGAATCAAAAGATAGATTCATTTCAACCAAATAATATTGTAATATTAAGTATCACAAATAGTTGAAAATAATCCACAGGTGGATCAAAATAAAGAGGAAACATTGTTCAACAGTTTTATGTCATCCAAGCTTGCGAGACTTATTGTGGATGCTAGGAGAAAGCCAGCCTATTACGAGTAGTACCTGCACTTAACCTTTTTGGGAAAATACGTCAGTTTACACTGGTAAATACAAATAACTGACTCATTTTAAAAAGGTTTAATAAAATTGATTTGAATGCACGTGGCACAAACTTTTTATAACTTGGGATAATTATTTGAATATAACACTTGTAAAAGAATTACATCTTTCTTATGCATTCAGTAGCCCGGTTCATGCCGGGTTAAAGATCAATAGACACACCACATTATTTATTTAGGCACTGACGGGTGTACGCCTACACCCCGCGCTTAGGTCATGGCCATTTCGTAAAATGATGCCAAGGATATCCGGGACATGGTCATTAACCCCCCAAAGGCTTTAAGCAAACAAAACAATTTAAACGGGTCAATTAAATAACTTAACCACCATACGATTAAAGATTTAATGCCCGACCAAGCGGTATATTATATACCGTACCCCAAGCCCGTATAGGGAAAATAAGTTAAAAGTATTTACCTTTGCAAGTAATAATCACAACAAGCAAGTGCACGTAGCTTTTACCGGGTCTCCTATTCTGGAACGAATGTTTATAATAACCTATTAGAATCCTAACGGGTCTTTAATTAAGCCTAAACTTAGACCAGTTAGTTTTAAAGAAAGATACGGTTCAAACGCACGATTAAGCGAAAACCGGAATAGAATGTGATTTAGACCCGACAAGTTTGAAGACTTGTATAATATGGGTAATCTAAACACATTCTGGATTTTGAGATAAAAACGATAAGGTTTGACCCGTTTCGGCTAATTTATGCAAACTAGTTACATAAACCGAACCGAACGCGCAAGAAGCGTAATAGGTAACCATAAGAGTCATATACAGGTTTCCTAAGTTAATATGCCTTAAATATGTTGTGATATCAGTAGGATACCTTCCATTATGCCCAAAACGAGTTTAATCTCAATTTAAGCCCCGTAGGGGTATTTTGGTCATTTAAAAGATTATAAAAGAGATTAATTTTAATTCTGAGACTCGGGTCTGAAATAATCAGTAAAACAACTTAATTTAATAGGTTAGGGGATGGATCATGAGAAAACTAGTTTAAATGAGAAAACCAAAAAACTAACCAAAAAAGCCTAAAAAAAACCTAAAAAAAACCTAAAAACATACCAAAATTTTTTTTTTTTTTTTTTACAATTTTTAATAAAAAAATCGCTAGTTTTTATGCCTAGAAAAAAATTTTCAAAAAAAAATTTTTTTTTTTTTTTTTTTGGTTGTACTGCACATGTGCACTAGTACATAAAGCTTAAACCACTTAACCCACCCCCCACCGACACCCCCCAAAAACCTAAACCCCCCACCCCCCCAAAAACCTAAATTCACCCTCCCACCAAAAGCCTAACCCCCCCACCCCCCAAAAACCTAAACCCCCCCACCCCCCCACCCTCCCGAAAACCTAAAACTAAACCCTAAACATAAACCCGAAAAAAACCTAAACCCCCCCACCCCCACCCCCCAAAAACCTAAACCCCCCCTCCCCCCACACCCAAAAACCTAATCCTAATCCTAAACCTCCAAAAAAACTAACCCTAAAAGCTAAACTAGACTCAAAAAGCTAATTTTAAGCATATAATGCAATTGTAAACCCGAAAAAAAACCTAAACCCCCCCACCCCCACCCCCACCCCCACCCCCCAAAAACCTAAACCCCCCCTCCCCCCCACACCCAAAAACCTAATCCTAATCCTAAACCTCTAAAAAAACTAACCCTAAAAGCTAAACTAGACTCAAAAAGCTAATTTTAAGCATGTAATGCAATTGTAGTACATGTTATATTGCACATGTGCACTACTGTAATAATAGTATTGAAAACAAGACGACACCATAAATCTTTTTTTATGTCATAAAAAATATGCTCGAATATACTTGAATGAAAGATACAAAAATTTGTGATCTTATGGTGCCATTTTTGTTTTAAAATGATAACGTATGGAGAAATGGGAAATGTTTGAAAAGTTATATATTTTTTTTCCAATTTTACCCCTCCTTCATTAAAAGTCCCCCCCTCCTTCATTAAAAGGCTCCCCCCTTCTTTTTAGTGCTTTTTTGATTAGTTTTTTGGTTTTCTCATTTATATCTAGTTTTCTCATGATCCTCTCCCTAATAGGTTATATCAGTTGGTGATAATTCTTATATGCCAAAATGGTTTTAAACCCATACTAGGTGTTTAATACGCGTAAAAAGCCGTTTAAGCGATTTCCGGGTTATATAGGAAATCTGAGTTTTCTGATCAGGTTATAAAGTTAAAAATACTTCATTTATTATATAAAATCAGTAGCAATTGAATTGGTGTCAAAATACTATGTAAAACTTATTTTATAAACAAAAGGGTATAATCGGTATTTACCGAATCAAGGCAATAACCTTAGGTTATGATCAGGTTAAAAATAATTAAAAATCTTCAAAAATCTCAAAATATTATATTACATCAGTGTGTAAAAGTTTTTGTGTCAAAAATGGGTTTACATAGGCTTTATGCTAATTATGCCGTTTAATTAACAAAAAGCTTTCTAATTACGCTATTGAGCATAACTCCTAATCTAGACCTCCAACTGATGTGAAAATTTAGGGACATGTTTATAAATCAGTAACAAAGATTATTGGCCTCTCATATTTCCAAAATTCTCGTTTTAAGGTCAAAAGGGCATATTGGTCAACATTAGGCATTTAACGGAAACATCGGACAATCAACGAGCCGAGTAGTATAAACGCAGAGGGTTATACTATCATACAAGCTGGTCCTAACGGAGCTCTAATGTGACACCCCAGGAAAAACCAGGAAAACCATGCAACTAAACTAGCTTCCTCAGTGAGTACGTGCTAAATTTCGGGACGAAATTTCTATCAACTTGGGGATAATGTGACAACTCGTATTTCCTAACTTATCTATGTGCTTAATGTAACGTACATGAACACTTTGTGATTATGTGAACTTGATAATTAATGAAACGATATTTGTTTATGTGTGATGTATGTATGTATTGAATGAACCGATTACACAACACAAGCCCCTTCGGGCCATACTTTGGGCTCGGCCCACAACTCTCATATGTCGCATAACAATTAGTTGATAGGGTATACTCCTCATATGTTGCAAATCACCTTACACACAAAAACCCTAGCTCTCTTTCTTTTCTCTTGAACCCGACGGCTGTACCCCAAGATCGTGAAGCCTCTTCGATTTCATCTGATGTTCGGTTAGTAGGTTCCTCCTTGTTATACGTGATCTCTTGAATATATGTTAGTATATAATGATTTCTTTGAGTTTTGATTGGACCGATTTAATACTCTTTCACATGATGGTTGGAATCTAAATTGTTTGAATCAAATCTCTTTGTCTTACATGTCTAGTGGTACCGAATATTGACTAGGTTACTGATCACGTTGGTATTTGATGACTAAGGGGATTAATGGTTTGCATGTTACTACTAGATATTTATGCTTTGATAAGTGGGATGTGATGAATATAAAATTCATATAATCATAATCGATTTCTAGGATAACAATATATACTTGTCGGCTATTATGTGGTATGATTGGTATGTGGATTGTATTGAAAGTGCAGCCAAGTTAATCATGTGATGGCATAGGAAATTGTCAGCAAACATGTGATCCATTCTTGATTTAGGTGATAATGTACATGTGTTGACTTTTTACAATTACAAACTGAAAATCAAACGTGATGCATAGGGTATCGAGTTTAGAAGTGATATGATTAGTGATCACGTTATTATATATTAATTGTTGGTTCGGTGGTGGCATGTAAAAGTGTAACTGTGTGATAATGATTATGTCTCTGGTGATGATCTTGATATGTTGAGGAATATACAAAATAGAGTTCATAAATATTTGATGTTAAAACACTTATTTGATCGATAAAATGCATGGTTGGAAATTGTTAATTGTGTTGATTGATTATCGGGTAAAGATAGAAGCTGTTGGTTGATTATCTTAAATTTGGAAACTGGTAAATGGGTGTAACCGAATGGCAAGATATGCGGATGTCTAATTCACTCGCACAAGACACCCTGGTCGCACAAGTCTTGTCAGTCGCACAAGGCGTTTCTAGTCGCACAAGTTGATATGTTAATTAACTGTTGGGCCGGGTGTATGTTGGGCCGGATTAGCCGATCGCACAAGGGATCCATATTTACATTGTTTGGGCCGGTTACGCATGGAACGACTTATGTTAATTGGGCTTCTTGTTATTTTGGGCCGGGTGACCAACGGAGTCGCACAACATGTTGTGGATCGCACAAGGCTGTGCTGAACGCACAACATGTTGGGCCGACTATTATTGGGCTATATCTTTCGGATCATACAAGTATGAATATGCTATGCACCTTGACTGTTATGTGATGCCAAGATTAGTATGTGTTCGTGACTTTGTTATCTCTGTGTAAACTTATGTGTGCTTTACTTGAACTTAAACCTGACTTGTATGGTAACCATGTTAGGACGTGGTTGACCACTAGCTGCTAGACTTGACCTTTCTGTGTAATCTGCCGAGCAAACCAAAGTGAGTTCACACTCTACAAAGCATGGGATTCCCAGGGGTTGGGAATGGGGTTAAGGAATATGGATTCCTCGTCCTTTCTTGGGTAAGGACAGTAATGGTTCAGGAATGAAATTCCTCGTCCTCACGGACAGATAACTATACTAGACCAAAACTCTCTATCACGAAGTCCCTCCTTTTTATATCGACTTAATCGCCGGGCCAATGGCGAGCGGGTCATTAGTTAGATAGCGCTATTTAGATCTGACAAGCCTCACACCGTGCCGCAGAGGACGGGCGTGAACTAATGGATCTGGGGCACGTCAATGCTGATAGACATTGACAGTTTCAGGGCACATAAACATGACATCAGTCAGTAGTCGATATGGTAACGAGTCTAGTGGATACATGGGGTAGCCCCCACGGCCGAAATGCCAGATAACTATCATGGGGTAGCCCCCACGGCCGAAATGCCAGATAACTATCATGGGGTAGCCCCCACGGCAGGATTGCCAGAGTAAATGGGATAAACAAAGGGTTAAACAAATCACGTTTTCAACTATGGGGTAACCCCCACGGCAGGAACGCCAGCTAAAGGAAACTGTTTTTGGAACAACTTAAAACGAACACCCAACCGTGAACTCACTCAACTTGTTGTTGACTCGTTACTACATGCTTTGCAGGTTTATAGGTACTTAGCTGGAGCTTGCACAAGGAAGAGTCGTTGTGGGACATGGACAGCTGTGTGCCATGTTAAACATTTGGATAATTAAACTTTGGATTTTGTTTTGAACAATATGCTTCCGCTCATAACTTAACTATGTTTGTTTTGGACACTAATCGTGTTGGTTGGACTTTTACATTTTAATATTTACTTGTTCAATATGATTAGTGGTTTGATCCTGGTCAGTCACGCCTCCAAGCGGTGATACTCCGCATGTGGATTTTGGGGGTGTGACAGATTGGTATCAGAGCCATTGGTTATAGAGAACTTGGTTTTAATAAAGGAAAACGTTTTTGTTAAAACCAGACTATAACCTGTACAGTGCTCTACGATCCACAACGACGCTTCACTCCACGTGCAAGGCTCGACATTCTAGGTGATATGGTTTACGTTTTATATTGCCTACTTGCTAGATTGCATAGAACTTTGCTTATTGTATGCTTAGATGAACGTAGCAACTATAGTTTGAAAACACATTTGTGCTTGCTCCCTACTGTCACTCCACACTTACACACATTCGCGACACTTTTCCTACTTGTGTTTCCTTCGATGTGAGGTCATGAGGGAACGTGTGAACCTAACTCAAGCCAGCTGACGGCTCTTATCAACGAACAAGTTGCTGCGGCACTTGCAGCCGCACACGCAGGAGGTATACCCTGCAGTCTAAACTCCCTCTAGGATCTTTAGATCCTACCCTCGTGAACCAACCTTTGTGTTAAAACTTTGTCCTTTCTTGCGCACACGACAAGTCAACACACTCAGCCGCCTGTATGCACATTTAAGACATTCATGACTGTTGTCCTAGTACTTTCAGTGGCACTAAAGGAGCTGTTGGACTCCTCCATTGGTTTGAAAAGCTCGAGTTTGTCTTAGAGACGTGTGAATGCCCTGAGGCTCATAGGGTGAATTACGCCACTGGTACTCTCGAAGGCACTGCGCTAACTTGGTGGAACTCGCAAGTTTAGATGCTGGGGCTGGCGGCTGCTAATGCCACCCCATGGAATGATTCTTAAGGAACTGATCCAAACGTGAATACTGTAGTCGTGATGACATCCACAAGCTGGAAGTGGAAGTTCTTTAACCTGAAGATGACGGGGTCAGAGATAGAAGCGTACACGAAACGATCCAACGAACTGGCAGTGTTAGGTCCAACTGTGGTGGATCCTCCCATCAAGCACATTGAGCTATACCTAAAAGGCTTAATACCAGAGATACCAAGTCATGTGACTTCCGCCAACCTTGCCACCATCCAGGATGTAAGTGGAACAGAACAGACTGCTTAAGCATGTAAGTGCTACTATTACTACTACTACTACTGCTACACCCAGTGATAATAAACGAAAGTGGGAAGGAACCTCCAGCAAGGGTTCGACTACGGCTCAGCCCCAGACACAACAGCGAAAGATCGATGACTACCAGAGTCCTGGTCAGCAACCTTCTAGTAGTCAAGGACAGAATAGAATCGATGTAATTTGCACCACAATGGTCGTGCAGCCAAGATCGTTGTCAGAGATGCAACAAGCTTGGCCATGGAGCCAAAGATTTTAGAATCTCACATCCTGCAAACAAGAACCGACAATAGCAGCCACAAGCTCCACAGAATTAGCAGCAACAGCAGGATAACAAGGGATATTATCAGTGTGGTGCTAAAGAATCATTTCATGAAAAGCTACCCACGACTGAACCAGAATCAGAACCACAACCAAGGAAACGGGAATAATAATGGAGGCAGCAACGGGAGTAATGACGACGGCAATGGTGCCAGGGGTCGAGTGATCGTGATTGGTCAGGGTAATGCTAGGAATGACCCCAACGTTGTGATGGTTTCGACATCGTTATTGGTATGGATTGGCTACCTCAATATCGAGCAGAGGTTCTCTGCAATGAGACGGTCGTTCGTGTTTCTCGAACAGGTGATGAACCTCTTACGATTCGTGGCAACAAGAGTGGTGCTGTGGTGAGCATCATCTCTTTCCTTAAGGCCCAGGAATGTTGGAGAAAGGGCCACACTGCCATTTTGGCTCTCGTTACCGACACCTCAGAAAAAGAGAAGAAGATAGAGGATTTTCCAGTTGTACGCGATTATCCAGAGGTATTTCCTGAGGAATTACGTGGTCTTCCGCCTCATCGCCAAGTCGAGTTTCAGATTGAACTAGCTCCTGGAGCAGCGCCTATAGCTCGTGCACCGTATCGTTTAGCTCCATCAGAGTTGAAAGAGCTATCTACGCAATTACAAGAACTCTTAGATAAGGGTTTTATACGTCCTAGCTCTTCGCCCTGGGGAGCTCCAGTGCTATTTGTGAAGAAGAAAGACGGTACATTCAGAATGTGCATCGACTACCGTGAACTGAACAAGGTGACTGTGAAGAATCGCTACCCTCTTCCACGCATTGACGACTTGTTCGACCAGTTGCAAGGGTCGAGCTACTATTCAAAGATTGATTTGAGATCAGGATATCACCAGCTGAGAGTCCGAGAAGAGGACGTCTCCAAAGCAGCCTTTAGAACCCGTTATGGACGCTATGAGTTTTTGGTTATGCCTTTTGGGCTAACAAACGCACCTGCGGTCTTCATGGACTTGATGAATCGAGTGTGCAAGCCTTACCTAGACAAGTTTGTCATAGTTTTCATCGACGACATCCTGATCTGTTCTAAGAGTCAGGAGGAACACGAACAACAATTACGACTCATTTTGGAACTCCTTCGAACAGAACAGCTATACGCCAAGTTTTCAAAATGTGACTTCTGGCTTCGTGAAGTCCATTTCTTAGGCCATGTAGTGAACAAGGATGGGATTCACGTTGATCCATCCAAGGTAGAGTCAATCAAGAGCTGGCCCGCACCTCGTACGCCAACGGAAATTCGCCAATTCTTGGGATTGGCAGGTTACTACAGGAGATTTATCAAGGATTTTTCCAAGATTGCTCAGCCTCTCACTTCACTAACGCAGAAAGGCGTTGTTTATCGCTGGGGAAACGCACAGGAGTTGGCATTTCAGCACCTAAAGGATAGACTTTGTAGTGCACCTATCCTTTCCTTGCCGGAAGGCACAGACGACTTTGTGGTCTACTGCGACGCATCAATTCAAGGTCTTGGTTGCGTATTGATGCAGCGGGATAAAGTTATAGCGTACGCCTCACGTCAACTCAAAGTCCATGAAAAGAACTACACTACACACGATTTAGAGCTGGGAGCGGTTATTTTTGCACTTAAGATGTGGCGACACTACTTGTATGGTACCAAGTGTGCTATCTACACTGACCACAGAAGCCTCGAGCACATCTTCAAACAGAAGGAACTCAACATGCGACAGCGACGATGGGTCGAACTACTGAACGATTACGAATGCTCGATCAGGTATCACCCGGGCAAAGCCAATGTTGTGGCTGATGCCCTCAGTCGAAAGGACACTGCGCCTAAGCGCGTACGAGCTTTACAACTCACTATACAGTCTAGTCTTCCTTCCCAAATACGAAATGCTCAGGTAGAAGCACTGAAACCAGAAAACGTCAGGGCTGAAGCCCTACGCGGATCGAGGCAACGCTTAGAACAGAAGGAAGACGGTGCTTACTACGTAACGGGACGCGTTTGGGTCCCACACTATGGCAACCTACGAGAGCTTGTGATGGATGAAGCACACAAGTCTCGCTACTCGGTACATCCTGGTTCGGATAAAATGTACCACGACATCAAAACTACGTACTGGTGGCCTAGCATGAAGGCCCACATAGCGACGTACGTCAGCAAGTGTTTGACTTGTGCGCGAGTCAAGTCGGAATACCAGAAACCCTCAGGCCTACTCCAACAACCAGAAATACCTCAATGGAAATGGGAGCAAATTTCCATGGATTTTGTCACAGGCCTGCCTAGATCTCAACGTGGTAACGATACTATTTGGGTGATCGTGGATCGACTCACAAAGTCTGCTCACTTCTTGGCTATCAAAGAAACGGATAAGTTCTCCACTCTAGCAGAAGTATATCTCAAGGAAGTTGTCTCGAGGCACGGGGTGCCCATTTCTATCATCTCGGATCGAGATGCACGTTTTACTTCAGAACTACGGCAAGCAATGCACAAGTCCTTTGGCTCAAGGTTAGATATGAGCACATCTCATCACCCGCAAACGGATGGGCAGTCGGAACATACCATCCAGACCCTCGAAGACATGCTTAGGGCATGTGTGATTGACTTTGGCAACGGCTGGGAAAAGCATCTACCACTTGTGGAATTTTCGTACAACAATAGCTACCACACCAGCATTAAAGCTGCTCCGTTTGAGGCATTGTACGGGCGTAAATGCCGGTCACCTCTTAGTTGGGCAGGGGTGGGGGATAGTCAGATTACTGGTCCAGAACTTGTGGTAGACACAACAGAGCGAATTGCTCAGATACGACAACGAATGGCGGCAGCTCGTGACCGTCAGAAAGTTTACGCCGATAAGGGCAGAAAACCACTAGAGCTCCAGGTTGGGGAGCGTGTACTACTCCAAGTTTCACCCTGGAAGGGTGTGGTTCGTTTTGGGAAACGGGGCAAACTTAACCCACGATACGTTGGACCTTTCGAAGTCATTGAGAAGATAGGCAAGGTGGCCTACAGACTGAACTTACCAGCAGAACTCAGTACAGTTCACGACGTTTTCCATGTGTCAAATCTGAAGAAGTGTCTGTCAGATGAGAACCACGTAGTTCCTTTGAAGGAGCTCACGATCGACGAGCAGTTACGATTCGTCGAGGAACCTGTTGAAATCACGGACCGGGATGTTAAGGTCCTCAAGCGTACTAGAATACCTCTCGCTCGAGTTCGTTGGAACTCACGTCGCGGCCCAGAGTTCACCTGGGAACGCGAAGATCAGATGAAACAAAAGTATCCCCAACTATTCGCAAACAGTACAACCACTACTGAGACTGAAGCTACGGAATTTCGGGACGAAATTCCAGATCAACGGGGGGAGGATGTGACACCCCAGGAAAAACCAGGAAAACCATGCAACTAAACTAGCTTCCTCAGTGAGTACGTGCTAAATTTCAGGACGAAATTTCTATCAACTTGGGGATAATGTGACAACTCGTATTTCCTAACTTATCTATGTGCTTAATGTAACGTACATGAACACTTTGTGATTATGTGAACTTGATAATTAATGAAACGATATTTGTTTATGTGTGATGTATGTATGTATTGAATGAACCGATTACACAACACAAGCCCCTTCGGGCCATACTTTGGGCTCGGCCCACAACTCTCATATGTCGCATAACAATTAGTTGATAGGGTATACTCCTCATATGTTGCAAATCACCTTACACACAAAAACCCTAGCTCTCTTTCTTTTCTCTTGAACCCGACGGCTGTACCCCAAGATCGTGAAGCCTCTTCGATTTCATCTGATGTTCGGTTAGTAGGTTCCTCCTTGTTATACGTGATCTCTTGAATATATGTTAGTATATAATGATTTCTTTGAGTTTTGATTGGACCGATTTAATACTCTTTCACATGATGGTTGGAATCTAAATTGTTTGAATCAAATCTCTTTGTCTTACATGTCTAGTGGTACCGAATATTGACTAGGTTACTGATCACGTTGGTATTTGATGACTAAGGGGATTAATGGTTTGCATGTTACTACTAGATATTTATGCTTTGATAAGTGGGATGTGATGAATATAAAATTCATATAATCATAATCGATTTCTAGGATAACAATATATACTTGTCGGCTATTATGTGGTATGATTGGTATGTGGATTGTATTGAAAGTGCAGCCAAGTTAATCATGTGATGGCATAGGAAATTGTCAGCAAACATGTGATCCATTCTTGATTTAGGTGATAATGTACATGTGTTGACTTTTTACAATTACAAACTGAAAATCAAACGTGATGCATAGGGTATCGAGTTTAGAAGTGATATGATTAGTGATCACGTTATTATATATTAATTGTTGGTTCGGTGGTGGCATGTAAAAGTGTAACTGTGTGATAATGATTATGTCTCTGGTGATGATCTTGATATGTTGAGGAATATACAAAATAGAGTTCATAAATATTTGATGTTAAAACACTTATTTGATCGATAAAATGCATGGTTGGAAATTGTTAATTGTGTTGATTGATTATCGGGTAAAGATAGAAGCTGTTGGTTGATTATCTTAAATTTGGAAACTGGTAAATGGGTGTAACCGAATGGCAAGATATGCGGATGTCTAATTCACTCGCACAAGACACCCTGGTCGCACAAGTCTTGTCAGTCGCACAAGGCGTTTCTAGTCGCACAAGTTGATATGTTAATTAACTGTTGGGCCGGGTGTATGTTGGGCCGGATTAGCCGATCGCACAAGGGATCCATATTTACATTGTTTGGGCCGGTTACGCATGGAACGACTTATGTTAATTGGGCTTCTTGTTATTTTGGGCCGGGTGACCAACGGAGTCGCACAACATGTTGTGGATCGCACAAGGCTGTGCTGAACGCACAACATGTTGGGCCGACTATTATTGGGCTATATCTTTCGGATCATACAAGTATGAATATGCTATGCACCTTGACTGTTATGTGATGCCAAGATTAGTATGTGTTCGTGACTTTGTTATCTCTGTGTAAACTTATGTGTGCTTTACTTGAACTTAAACCTGACTTGTATGGTAACCATGTTAGGACGTGGTTGACCACTAGCTGCTAGACTTGACCTTTCTGTGTAATCTGCCGAGCAAACCAAAGTGAGTTCACACTCTACAAAGCATGGGATTCCCAGGGGTTGGGAATGGGGTTAAGGAATATGGATTCCTCGTCCTTTCTTGGGTAAGGACAGTAATGGTTCAGGAATGAAATTCCTCGTCCTCACGGACAGATAACTATACTAGACCAAAACTCTCTATCACGAAGTCCCTCCTTTTTATATCGACTTAATCGCCGGGCCAATGGCGAGCGGGTCATTAGTTAGATAGCGCTATTTAGATCTGACAAGCCTCACACCGTGCCGCAGAGGACGGGCGTGAACTAATGGATCTG
This sequence comes from Helianthus tuberosus, assembly GCA_030545235.1. Taxonomy (NCBI): domain Eukaryota; kingdom Viridiplantae; phylum Streptophyta; class Magnoliopsida; order Asterales; family Asteraceae; genus Helianthus; species Helianthus tuberosus. The sequence goes on from CM060420.1 coordinate 179,637,319, forward strand.
GGGCACGTCAATGCTGATAGACATTGACAGTTTCAGGGCACATAAACATGACATCAGTCAGTAGTCGATATGGTAACGAGTCTAGTGGATACATGGGGTAGCCCCCACGGCCGAAATGCCAGATAACTATCATGGGGTAGCCCCCACGGCCGAAATGCCAGATAACTATCATGGGGTAGCCCCCACGGCAGGATTGCCAGAGTAAATGGGATAAACAAAGGGTTAAACAAATCACGTTTTCAACTATGGGGTAACCCCCACGGCAGGAACGCCAGCTAAAGGAAACTGTTTTTGGAACAACTTAAAACGAACACCCAACCGTGAACTCACTCAACTTGTTGTTGACTCGTTACTACATGCTTTGCAGGTTTATAGGTACTTAGCTGGAGCTTGCACAAGGAAGAGTCGTTGTGGGACATGGACAGCTGTGTGCCATGTTAAACATTTGGATAATTAAACTTTGGATTTGGTTTTGAACAATATGCTTCCACTCATAACTTAACTATGTTTGTTTTGGACACTAATCGTGTTGGTTGGACTTTTACATTTTAATATTTACTTGTTCAATATGATTAGTGGTTTGATCCTGGTCAGTCACGCCTCCAAGCGGTGATACTCCGCATGTGGATTTTGGGGGTGTGACATCTAAGGCATTTCTAAACTCATCTAAATTGGTTCAGAACCGAAGTCAAAGCAAAAGTCAAAGTTTTGCGACTTTCGGTTCCGAATCGAGCTTAAACAGAAAATTGTCGGATCAAACAAGCTTAGACCAGTTCTTATACTAATTACCAAGTTATATGAGTGATAAAATAGGTTACACGTCTACTACATTGCTAATTACGTGTTAATTTGCAAATTAAGTTTCTGTTGACTTTTTATAACAAACTTTGACCCGACAAATGATCTAGTTAGAGCGGGAATCAGAGGGTGCCCTTTTAAGGGTTTATTGCCCACATAATTACCAACTTATAACTACCTTAATTTTGACTAATCCCTGGACCATTAGTGATTAATCGATAAGTCAAACCTTAATTATGACGGTTTGACTTTAAGCTAATAACTAAGTAAAACACGATTAAGGAAGGTTAAGGAAGCTTACGAAGGTCCTAATTACGACTAGAGATGCTTAGGGTCTGCACTTGTGCTCCAGAAGTCTTCAAAGTTGAGTTGAGAATGGATGATCAAAAGTTGCAAACATGAGGGTCCTTATATAGTGATTTTGGTTGCTTGTGATCATGACAAACAAGTCTACCAATGATCATGGATGCATCCTAAGTGTCCCTATACTCTAAAAACAAGCTTGAGCAGCCCATGGTATTGAAAACAAGCACTTTGAGTCGGTTAAACGGGCTGGACAGACACTTGTCCATGTTTTCTGCATCTGGGAAGTTGAGGCGCCCCGCGTAAGGTTCCGGCAAGCCTTACGCGCCCCGCCTGAGGCCTGGTGTCAGGTTAACAAGTTTCAATTATTTGGAGTTTTGGTCCCCGGTCCTCCTAAAAGTTGTTTTACCTTTATGTTTTGCACTTTGAGCCCTCTAAATTGATTTATAAGGGCTTCAAGACTTATACCCATTTTGTTATGTCCTTGGTTAACTTTTGATTACCCGAAAAGTCATAAATTTCATCGTTGACGCTTTTAACCCCTCGTATACGAATTTTATCATAACTTTCTCATACGATAACGAAACTTGGTGAAATTTTTATCATGCATTCCAGTGAGCATAATTAATTGTTACAAATCTTCGGGTTTGCTAAAAGGTCACTCAGAGGTATAACTTAAACATGTTGACACATTTAACCCCTGTAGTTTGTATTCTCTCACTTTCTTTCACAGTTAGCTTCGTATGACCCATGATTCATTCGTTTAAGGGTATAGACATCATGTAGGGTTATTGTAAGGTATATTTATCCATTGTTGACATTTCGAACCCTTATATTCACATACTTTCTTTGTTTGTCAACTTTAGTCCCTCTAGAGTATTCTTTCGCACGTTCAAAGCTTATGACACGTGTCAATACATTATTGGACATGAAATTTCGAGGTGTCACAGTCATACGGTGATGAAATTCTAAAAGCCAACCCAGGTAGTACAATTAAAATTGATGTGGAGCCATGTGGGAACTCAGCTAGTCCTACAAGGCACTTCCGAAGGGTTTATTTTTGTTTTGCCTCTATGATGACCAGAAAGGGAACTAGCATCAAGTGTGGTAAATGTGGGAACATGGGTCACAATGTCAGGAGCTGCAAAGGACAAGGTGGTGAACAATCCACTGCTTCACAGGAATCACACACTGCCACTCAAGGTGCACCAGTTTACAATCTTGATGAGTGATGGATGGTTTGTAAGTTTAGAGTATGTTTGTTTGTTTGTTTGTCAAGTTTCTTCAAGACAATCTTTGGTTTGTAACTTTAGACTATGTTTATTTGTTTGATTGTTCAAGACAATGTTAGGTTTGTCAAGACAATGTTTGGTTTGTACCTTTATGTTTGGTTTGTCAAGTTTGTATTTTGGTTTACAACTGTTTGTTCAAGACAAGATGGCTGCTTTAGTATTTTGTTTTACAATGTCATGGATGCTTTATGTTTGGTTTACAACTGTCATGGCTTCTTTGGTTTACAATCTTTATGTTTGTGTTATATACGGCTGCTTTAGTACAAAAAATGTGTTCAAACATAATTTTGGCGGAAGGTCATTCGATTACATTGCAACATTTAGTACAAATAAGAGGTCCAAAATACAAACATACAACCAAACAAATCTAGCCTATTTCCAGTGACAATCATCCAAACAAGACCAATCCGAATCAGAATCATGCTCCCCTTCATATGGGTCAAAGTACCAATCATCCTCTTCATCCCAATATGTGTAATCCCATGCATGTTCCAGCACTTCAGGGTCATAATCCTTTGTCGGATCTCCGAATATCTTTTCATAATCAGTTTCTTGCTCCATGTAAGGTCTGAGTATCTCAGACTCTTGATCTTCAAAGTATACATAATTGTCTGGTTCTTCGGCTGCAACGGCGTCTTCATCCTTAGCAATATCTTTCTCATTCTCAACTTTATCATTCTCTTTGTCAGCCATACCTACAGAATTACAAGCAGGCTACCAAAACAAACATATAAGAACTTGAAAAGGACCATTGCATAAACTTCAAAACTCATAACTCAAATACGGTTACACTCAAAATACACAACCAAATCCATTTTCTCCACATTAAACTACTTAAGCAAAAAAAAGTAGAACAATCAAGACCTAATCAATCACAAAGTACATCTTCAGTTTCAACACATCGCCATTCTTGTACCGAGCCAACTGTTATTTGCACTTAGCCAACTCATTCTTATCTTTAATGCTTTGAATTAAAGCAGGCATTACCTCTCGACAAATCGGACATCTCTGTTCTTCACCAACATCAGCCCATCTGAGGAATCCACATCCTCCAACCTGTTATCGGACATCATAAGCAACAGAAGAAAGAAACTTGAGTTTCAATAACCATTAAACAGAAGAAACTTACACATCTAAGATGCCATCGACCAGGATTAGCTTTGGATTGTGATTCTTTGAACACTGTTTTCGCACCACAAGGACATATGATGTCTGAAGCTTGACTATTGCTCATGATCTCCTTGGATCGCAGCACAGAGGAAGAAGATGAAGACATGTTCAGCGATTTTGGGGGTCGATTGAAGAAGACAATGACAACAGGGGTTTACATAGACAAATTAGGGCTTGAACCTCTTAAATGAGGAAGAGGAATACGTTGGGGGTAATTTGGACAATTCATCACTCTCTAACGGAAACTTGGCCAGGGGGTAAACATGCGACATAAGAGCAAACAGGGGGGGGGGGGGGGATTTGCAATTATTTCCTTAGAGGGGTAGACATGCCTATAACCCCTAACCTTAGGGTGTAAAATTGCAGTTTACTCAAAATAAAATTATCAAAAGTTGGAACGACCGATTTTCCAAACATTACAGGAGACGTATTTCAAGTGGTCCGTGTACTAAAATATTGTCTCTTTTGTATACAAACTGGCGACCATTTTATAAAACTTTAACTGCATATTATTGTACTAAAAAAGTTTTTGGAAAATACAATATTTTCATGAATAATAATAAGGTCTTTAAATTGCATCTTCCAACAACAGTAAAAGACAAAAACGAATAAATCTTGATGATTGATCGTTCCACTTTTAAAAAACAGTATCATCTGAAAAGCAATAATATTTTTGTAGTATTTTTGTTAACCACAACTTAAGGTTAAAAAGCTAAATTTTATCGTGCTTATAGTTAACCATTAAACGACTTTAACTTAAAACCAGTTGCATATAATTTTATATAGAGTAAACTTCCGTTTTGCTCCATGTGGTTTGGTCACTTTAACGGTTTTGCTCCAAATCTTTAAAAATAGTCATTTTACTCCCTGATGTTTCGTTTTTTTTTTTGCCAGTTTGCTCCCCGCCTCTAACTCCATCCAAATTGTTTGTTTTTCTATTTTGCTCCCCGCAGGGAGCAAACTGGCAACAAAACCAAAACATCAGGGAGTAAAATGACTATTTTTAAAGGTTTGGGGCAAAACCGTTAAAGTGACCAAACCACAGGGAACAAAACGGAAGTTTACTCTTTTATATAATATAGGATTGATACCTTCAAATTATTTTAGGGGAATTAATACAATAATTGAGAGAGTACAATGGTGAGAGGGAGTGTGGAGAGTGGGGTTTTTTAACGATTTTTTTTTATTTTATAAAATTACAACATCAACTAGGGAGGTACGAACGATCTTAATGGGCGGTTTGGTGGAGATCTTAAGTCGAAGGGCTAACGAGTAAAATAATAAGTAAAGTTATTTAGTTATTATTTGAATTATCTATTAGTATTAGTTTTATTCATATTGTTTAGATAAGTATTGTTTGGTATTTGAGTCATAGAAGAAATATGATTCGTATTAGTCTAGAATAGTCTTTAAATGTTGAGTGTTTGTAATCAAGTTTATTCATTCACTATAAGAGAAGTAATTTGTGAATCTCATATGTATTCATCTCTCTGATCGTATTTAACATTTTTTGTGTCAAAGAATTTTATTAAAACAACTACTAGCAAGGAGCTAAAGCCAACAGCTAGGTTACAACATATAAGTAAAAAACTCAATTTATTGTACATGGGTGGATTAATGCTCAAAGTTACTACTAAATTTACACCAAGAGAACCATTTCAAGAGGGGTAGCTTTACCTAGTGTTTAACCAATAAATCATGTTCAGTTTTAGCCCTTCATTAATCTTTGCAATGGTATAGGACTGCTTTTGAACAACACTTTGTTTCTGGCCTTTCATAATAACCAACAACACGAGGACAATAAGTTCGTATACATCACTTTTGAAGCCTCGCTGACTTTTATATAAGTTCTTTAACATATTTGCAGTATGGGATAACACCACACTGTTACATACCAAACAAAAGAACACAAAATATAAATTTTGAATACATGACATTTTCTCCTCCCTTGATTAAAGGCAACATCGACAGGTCTTGTTTTCGCCACTCCAACTAAAAAATATGAATGTATGAATGTATAGGTCCTGATTAGGGCTGACAATAGGTAACCTGCTAAGACACGATAACAGAAAAGTACACCATGTGATTTTTTACGTTTTAAAAAATAATCAAAATTTGAAAGTTAGGATCCATTATTTCTCCTTCTAAATGCATAAAATATACATATGTCTTATAGACATTGGATATAAAGTAGTTAAACGAGCCGTATTCATGTTTAAAATTTTTGTTGTTCGCGTTGTCAAATACCTGTTAAACCTGCTAAGACACGATTTGCCAGCCCTAGTCCTGATTAACGTTAGGTAATGGTGGAAATTAAATACGTTATATGATGATTATGAAAATATGGTCCAAGTATCTAACCATAACCAACTTTATCTAGTATAATCATTGCAAATTACTATAATACCGAATTCTTCTTATTATTTAATACCAAATGTATAAGCTAAAGTCTAAACTAAACTACCTCAAAATAAACAAGGGTCTTGCTATTCACACACCCCACCTACCCCCTTTGTCTATTTACACACCCCCCAGTATCGAGCTGTGGCCAGAGCGCGGCGTTTTGGTCCGGTCAACCAGACAAAAGACTGACGGGTCTGTTGACCTGACCAAAACGCCGAGCTTTGGCCGCGTTCTGGTCCTGTCAACCAGCCAAAAGACTGGCCGGGTGTCAGTCTTTGTCTGGTTGACAGGACCAGAACGCGGCCAAAGCTCGGCGTTTTGGTCCGGTCAACAGACCCGTCAGACACCCGTCAGTCTTTGTCTAGTTAACCGGACCAAAACGCCGCGCTTTAGCCACAGCTCGACACTGGGGGTGTGTGAATAGACTACATGTGTGTGAATAGACATGGCCATAAACAACAAATTTGTGGTAGGAAGATGTAGTTAACTCGAGGTTAAATTTGTCGGTAAAATTAGAAGCATGTGGGCCTCAGGTACTTCCTTTTACTTCGTAATTTTACTGAACACAAAGTTAGTGGTCGTGGGACCACCAAACAACTTCCACATGATGAGTGGTCCCCTCCATGCCACGTCACTCATTACCATATGATCATGATTTTGACAACCCATCATACTCCTCTCTTCCTTTCTAATTCATCCGAATTTACAGCTATAGTCCTTTATGTTTTCCACTTTAACATTTTTGTTTTAAACTGTTTACTTCATGTCGTTTTAGCTTTTCTTAATCGGGATTTCTACGATTTCAATCAGACATTAGCACAATATAAAACATCGACTTTATGTTTATAATATCAAATGTATCGATCAAGTCAAAAATCGATAAACACAAACATGATAATTTGGATAATTTAATCAAGCACATGCTGCTCTAATTTCTTCTGTGTCGTAAGCTGCTATCGACCATCAACGAGAAAAAAACTACCCTTGTGCTATTTTTTTGTTTTCCTCAACTCTGAACGATAAAACATGACACGTGTTTTTGTTTCTTGAACTACTTGTTGGATTACTTTTGCCAAAAGGACGAGTCACCATGCTATACTGTTATTTTTCTTGGCGAGAAAGAAAACGGTTCTAATCTTAACTGGATTGGAAGTAAATGCGATCAAGTTCATTTCTTGCGCTACTTGTTGGATTACTTTTGCCAAAAGAAGGAGCCATCATGCTATACTATTCTTTTCTTGGTGAAGAATAAAATATTTCTAATCTTACCTGGATTAAAAGTTGTTAATGCGATCAAATTTATTGACTCGATAGTCGATACACATCCAGGCTAATCAAACTCTTAACGCTTTTATTGATCGGTAAATAAAACTCCAAAAACTGATTACAACAATATTATGACCATATATAGCATTATCAAACTCTAACCTATTTGACTAATAATCGAAAATCTAACTACGTGAAGAACAATATAAATGAAATAATAGTCAAGATCTAAATAGGAAAAAGTAGGAATAATTATTTTATTTAATCATTTTCTCCATCAAATTTATTTATTTAAAAAGTTGATAGAAAATTAGCAATTACTTTTCATATGTGACCGCCTATTTTCTTGGATTCGAGGGACGGTTAATCATTGATGTCATTGTTGATGGGAGATTGAGTGCACCACCTAGAAATTAATCTTCACAATTACTTGGGTAAAATAAACAACAATGAAGGTGAATTTTTTTTTATAATATACATGATTAATTTAAAAAATATATATATTATAGCGTAAAAATAGTAAAAACCAAAGGGTTTGTAGCCTAGCAATATCAAAGGGTATGTAAAGATGTCTCTTTCCGTCTCTTTCCTTAATATTGACGGTCCAAAAGTGGACAATAGTGTAGATTTAAAAGTCGAATTAACGGTAAAAAAACCATATCATATAGCGCTCGTAGGTAATGTTAAAGAAGATAAAAGGAAACAAAGTCAGCCGCGAATTTGAGGAAGTTGGCCATCTTGCTTACCTCATGGATTTCCCACACAGATGTCATGTGTATTCCTTTTGTGCATATTGGGATACTTTTAGAGATTGTGCAGGGTGCGTCATCGAACAGGGCTCAAAATACATTCAGTGGCGTAGCTTTCAAGGGCCGGGAGGGGCGCCCGACTCCCCGAACTTTTCGCTCAGTAGTGTATGTACGTTTCGTATAAATTTTTTTAGTTATATACGTTTTCGACCCCCAGTTTTATAAAAAAAATTACTTATGTAGAATTTCTACGTTCGGTGACGTCTGACCCCTTGGTAAAAATTTTCAAACTTCGCCACTGAATACATTAGTTTTAGCTTGAGACATGGCAACATTTTGTTTTCTCCTTTTTTTTTTGGTTTTTATTTGTTCAAGCTTGGGACTGAAAGCCCAAACATAATGAAGAAGAAAAAGGTTCTAAACGTATTGATTTGTTACCCAATACATATCGATAATTCGATATATTATCCCTATATTAATTAGCATATTTTTCTCCTCTCACAAATGTACTCTTCAATTTTCTTTTGTTCTAATTGGTCAACACCAACACTCCACTATCCCTCTTTCTCTTTTAGTTTGCAACTATAGAAAGTTTGGTCCTTTCTTAAATATTAAATATACATTAGTTGGGTTAACTTTACCAATGCAAAAAATAAAAATTAAGATATTGCCTTATTATTTTTATGTTTATTTAAGATAATTTTCTCACAAAATATTTTATAGAGCTTAAACGTAAGGTAACATGATTGATTGATTTTCTCCTTTTTGAGCATTTACATTTAGTTAATATTTAATGTGACATCAAATTTAATATCTAAGAGCATTCACATCCAATCCATCAAATTATACATACATTCCACTAAAAAACAACTCCTATATTAATATATTTCTACTAAAAACAAATACTTTTTCTCTCTCCTTTCAATTAAATAATATTATCATTACATTTTTCTCTCACTTCCACTCACAACCACTTTCAAAATATATTAAAAAATTATAACGGGTGAACAGTGTCCCCCCAAATATACAGATGAACAGTAACATTTTCTCTCTCCTCTACTCACAACCACTTTTTATACCCTTTATAATATAAAAACCCCTCCTCACATAATTTGATGGTTAGGATGTGAATGCTAAGAAGTGTCAAGAGAGATTCAAATATGATAATATGAAATTGTTATCACACACTTTACTTTACGATGTCCATTTCTTTATAAAAATTTGTATTTGAGTTTACATTTGGATGCGTTTACTTTACCGTACAACTTGCTTATTTAGACTAAAAATTGCTTCTCTTTTTTGTCGTTTCAACGTCAATTTTTTACATGAGTTTTGTTATCGTTTCAACTAAAAAAACATTGTTTCTTATCCGGTCTAACCTTGTGTGCCCACACATCCATCTTAGCATTCTCATCTCTGCCACCTCCATCTTGCGTGCTTGTACTTCCTTAATGGCCCAACAGTCGATTCCGTATAACATAGCAGGTCTAATTGCAACCCTATAAAATTTCCCTTTCAGTTTTAGTTGCTAGTATATCAGATAAGTTAAAGGAGGGGAGATTGAGGTGGTTTGGGCATGTGAAGAGGAGGCAGACGATAGAGCCCGTTAGAGTGGTTGAAACTCTCGAGGTGGAAGGGAGGAGGAGTAGAGGCAGACCCAAAATTACTTGGGATGAGCGGATTAGGCAGGATTTGCAAAGATTGCACCTCTCTGAGAACATGGTCCATGATAGGAGCTCATGGAGACAGAGGATTAAGGTTAAGGATTTCTAGGTGAGAGTACAATTGTGTTTTTAGGTACAATGTATGGCCGTAGATATGCTTCTATTTATATAGGCTGTTTGTGTTATATTTGTCTTGTTTACCATGCAATCTTTCATCACTCATGTTATATTGGTAGCTTCATTCACACACACATACGTAGCTTCATTCACACACACATACACCTCATGTTCTATTTATTTATTTCCTGGGTGTTTTTGGAGCCGAGGATCTCACTGGAAGCAGCCTCTCTATCCCTAGAGGTAGAGGTAAGGTGTGTCTACATCCCACCCTCCCCAGACCCTACCAATAGCTTTGCTATTTGTGAGATTTTACTGGGTATGATTGATTGATTGATTGTTATCGTTTCAACTTAGTTACTCTTTTTCTATAATAATGTTTCATGTTTCAGTTTAAATTTGACGAGTTAACACCCCGCAACACACGTGTAGCTTAACGTTTTTACGTTTATTTTTGGTTTGGATTGGCGGTCTCGCAGCAACGCACAGGTCCTAAAAACTCGTTCATATTAATTTGTAACTTTCTTTTTTATTTGATTTGTTTTTATTACTATTAATTGTTTTGTTAATATTAAAATATTTATTTAAGTTAATTTTTTTGTTTAGAGTAAATTACAAGTTTTGTCCTTTATGTATGTCCCAAATTGCAGGCGCTGTCCTTTGTCTTTAAAATTGATGAGTTTTGTCCTTAATGTTTGAAAATCTTGCACGTTATGTCCTTTAGGCCAAACCCAGTTAGATTTTTTGGTTAAAACTGATCATGTGCAAGGCACATGAGGGTATAATAGTCTTTTATCTCTATTATTTAAAAAAAATCTGAAAATCAAAATATATATTAAAACCTACACTCTCTCTTCCTCCCTCACTCTCACTCTCTCTCTTCTCTCTCCTACGGAGGAGATGCACCACCACCGCCGCCATCCCCTTCAACTCCACCTCCACCAACATCACTGCCACAATCATCACCACCATCCCCTTCACACCACCACCATCACCGCCACTCTCAGACTTCACCCACCTCCCCACAACCTACACCGCCCCCACCCACCCCACCACCGATACCCCCTGATTTACCTCCCATTGCGTCTGATAGTAGCAAGAGTCCCATATTTTCTCCACAATTGGAGTGTTCGGCACATAAATACTCCAATATCCAGTCGCCATTGGAGTGTGCGGCCTCCAATCAAGAGAAATCGGTAACCCAACACCTTGATTTGGGGTGTAATCAAACCGTTTCAGGCACGATTGAAACCTCAATTAGGTCTCCGACTGAGGTTCAAGCCCCTACTCGTCTTGATGAAGACCTAGGTATTAACCAGGAGTGTGATGTTGTGGAACCAGGTATGTGTGCTTCCCCTAAGCCAAAATCAAGATCACCTAAGAGAGGATCTTCCACCTCCACCTCCCCCTCCCCCTCCCCCACCCGCCGCTCCCGGAAACAAAATCAAGTACTTAATGGTCCTTTATGGTTCAAGATGAATAACCGGCGATAAAGACGGTGGTGGTGGTTTCGAGATGAATCGGCGACAACGACGATCATGATGAAGGTAGGTGCATATTTTTCGATGATCGGACTGTTGTGGTGGGTAGAATCGGATCCGAACGGATTTTCAGATCTGAACAGGGGTGGCTGTGGGTGATGAACCTTGATGATTGGACTGTTGCGGTGGTGATGGTGGGTGCAGTGGGGTAGCGGTGGTCGATAGGTGGGGGTGGTGGTGGTTTTTAGTCCGGCAGTGGCGTGGATTTGAATGGCGATTCTGAGAACGGCAGATCTTTATGAAGTGGGTATGCTTTATAGTTTGTTTGTATCTTGATTTTCTTGATTGAATTCAGGTTTGAATCTTTGTTCAAGAACAGATGGATGTGAAGCATGATTCAGTTATTTATCATGTGGGCATTGTGTTGTTTCTGATTTGGTTGCTATCTTCTTTTGATTGCTGTCACCCACGATTTAGAAAGAATGTGGTGGTGTACATGAAGGCGATGGTGAAAATGGCGGTGGTGGCAGAATGTGGTGGTGTACATGAAGGCGGTGGTGGTGGTGGCGGCATATGGTGGTGGTGGTGGCACATGGTGGTGACCGGTGAAGATTTGGTCAACATATTGTTTCTGAATATTTGGTCTTCATCAGTTTATATAAATGATTTTTGCACATTAGTCCTTTATATTAAGTGATTTGCACATTAGTCCTTTATATTTAGAGTAAATATCTTTTTTGTAGTTTCACAATAGTCCTTGAAGACAAATTCTTTAACACAATGGTCCCTGATGAGATGAAATGACATTTCTACCCTCATGTGCCCTGCACATGCCTTCATTTAACTGAAAAAATTAACTGGGTTTGCCTTAAAGGACATAACGTGCAAGATTTTGAAACATAAAGGACACCGCCTGACAATTTTAAAGACAAAGGACAGCGCCTGCAATTTGGGACATACATAAAGGACAAAACTTGTAATTTACTCTTTTGTTTATATTAAAGTTTAATCGTTTATCTATCTTATTTTTTATTATATGTTATTGAGTTTAACACGTAATTACTTGAAAATATAGAGGTCAAATTTTTATTTGCACAGGGCCAAGAGGGCCCCGAGCTCTCGAGGACGTCCCTGTGGGGATAGCCATTAGTTTGATTGGGGAGGTCCCCCGAGCTCTTGAGGACGTCTCCCTCACGTTTGATGTTAAATTCTTTAGTTGGAGATCTAATTGCAAGCATCGACGATCTTCCCACAATATCCTCCCATAACCCACTTTCTTCATTGTCTTGAGAGTTTATTTGCTTCATCAACGAGTCTATGAAATTCCAACTAACTTAACCGAATGCTTTATTAAAGTCCATTTTAAACAACATGCATTTTGACTTTAAATTATATGTGCATGATAGAACTTCATTAATTATAATACGCCCATATATTACAACCTTCCACATAGGCCGCTTGTTCTCCTCCGATTAGCGTTGGCACGACCTTCTTTACATATAAAGTAAGAAGTTTTGAGATGATTTTGCATATACACCCACTTAGATTAATCTTGCATAGTGAAGTTGGGCCTCTAACCTTTGGACAGGGTCGTTCTAACCTTTTTGGAGGCCCAAAGCGAAATGAAATTTTGGAGCCCTTTTCATTTTTTGATTATTATAAACGGTGCTCCTAAACCAAGCAAAAATCTAAAAATCTAACACAACTATAATATAGAGTGGCTTGCTTGTATAAAAAATCAAACAAATCTAAAACAATAAATTTGCACTAATATTAATATTTAGCATATAAGTTTTCTTTTAGTTGGAGGCCCTAGGCCAAAGTTTGGGTTACTTATACTAAAAGTGTTTTCTAAATCTTTAATATTCTATTATTGATGACCATTAGTAGTAACTTATTACTGACAACTATATGCCACTGATGGAACAAGTTTCTACCAATAAGTAGTAACTTACTACTAGCACTTATCACTGATAATTAGCTAGGACAGATGATTAGTCTCCATGCAGCTTTACATCCACTATGCAAATCCAAAGCAACTTCTAGTAACATTTCAACAAGCTAACACAAGTTTTTTCCCATTGTTTGGGCACAGTGGCGAAGCTTGAGATTTCAGACCGGGGGGTCGAAAACGTATGTACCAAAAATTTCTATAAAACCGGAGGGTCAAAAACGTATATACCAAAAAATTTCTATACGAAAACTACATACTCTCCACTAACGAGCGAAAAGTTCGAGGGGTCGGCCGCCCCCTCCCGCCCCCACAAAGCTACGCCATTGTTTGGGCACTCACTAAAGGGCAGCGAGACGTGCGCCAAGGGCTTTGCCCCTTGGATCCCGTTAGTTCGTGAAATTATAATACTCCCGAACAACCGTATACACCACCTAACTTGTATTGATATATGATATAATACTAAAATCATACTAGAATAATATTCGTAACACTAAAAGCATCTACTAACAAATATCAAATCACCTAGATAACCAATAGTCCAATATTGCACGATGTCAAGATTTTGTTGCTTTTGTTAAAGTGGGTTTCAATATGTGCTCGGCTGGGCTACTTTGGGAGTTAGGGCCCAATATGCTTGAAGATCTAATTAAATATATACTCTCTAAATCAAGTAAAATCTTTACAATAAAAAATTATAATATCGCATTTATATAAGTTTATTCCCATATGCCAAAATAATAAAGAACTCATGAACCGTATTATAAAATTGAATAATTTAGACATAAATGCATTTGGACTAGTTGCATGAACATATAATTTAACAATATCCTTATGTAATTTGCCCTGATGATTGGAATGAAATTTTATATATTTCAAAAAAAAAATAAAAAAATAATACAAAAAAAAAATAAAAAAAAATTGTTTAATCGAAAATTATGTTCATTACGAATACGAATTACAAATCTAAATATTTCCAATATTTAGTTATGATTAAGATATTATTTTGCGTATATTCCAATATTTCCAAAATAAAAAATGGTCCCACGTCACATGCAACTAGGACAACTTGTGCAAGTTGAACTAAACAAAACCATAACCATGCAACTTGTATGTCCAATACATCATGAACCAACCTTCATATCCATCCAATCCATACTCTCTTTTTTTTTTGAAAGGTATATTTCACAACAGACGGTTATAATATACACCTGCAAGTCGCAGGCCCACCCCACTTCTATTCCCAAGGACTATGTTGTCTTAACGGGATCCACGCCTCGGTAGAAATGGGACATAGCTTTCCCCGAGAAAATTTCCGGGCCCCTGCCACTAGACAGGAGTTGCATCCTCCACACGAATCGACCGCCTGTTGTGACAGAGCGACCCGCTGAAGTAAATGCGCCGTAATAGAAAACTCGGGTTCCCTCAGGCTGAACCGAAGTCCAAACCATCATTGGGTTGGGAATAAACCCAATGCCTCCCCTTTGATGGAAGTGGGGATCGAACTTGAGACCTCTCACAAGGCCTAAGTTCTTTCCACCACTCCACGAATCGACCGCCTGTTGTGACAGAGCGACCCGCTGAAGTAAATGCGCCGTAATAGAAAACTCGGGTTCCCTCAGGCTGAACCGAAGTCCAAACCATCATTGGGTTGGGAATAAACCCAATGCCTCCCCTTTGATGGAAGTGGGGATCGAACTTGAGACCTCTCACAAGGCCTAAGTTCTTTCCACCACTCCACCAAAGGTTCATTGGCTAATCCATACTCTCTTTAACTAGCATTACTTTTCCTTTCTTGAGTAAATATGATTTCTTTATTAAATACCAGTCATTAAAGTAATAAAAAAGAATATACATTATAGTAAATGCAAATTAAAATATTTAATACAAGTAATAAAAAAGAAAATACATTACACGAGGGTTTTAAATGTACGGAGCAAAAGAAGAGTACAACAATCATTTTACAAATTATATTTCATCAACAAAATGGAATATGAAATTTTATAATTATATTAGATCAACAAAAATGAATATGAAATTTTAAGTATTTTGATCATGTATGTATTATCTCAACTATTTCAATCAGGGCGAATGTAGTGTATAAGCAGGGGTAACACAGGCAAGCTCTCAAGTCTCAACTCTGTTTACGCAGTGTAAAATATTTATTTTTTATTCGATTTTATACAAAGGATACCCTGATCTCAAAAAAATGTTTAAGATACCCCTGAATTTTTAGGCTAAATCGGTCGATAATTTCAATCAATTAACACTTTTCTTATATCATTAAAGCTAAATAATTGATTCTCAAATCAAAGATTAATTTAAATAAAAACAGTGTAATACACCAATCATCAATTTAAAAGTGGGTATTTTTGTCATTTCAAACTTTTATCCTTTGCAAGTGTATTGATGTCCTTCATGGACACTTGGATATCTCCTCTGCAAAACAAAGCATGAGCTCATCTCACGAAACCCTAATTTATAGCCCCTTTATACTTATCTTTTTGATCATCTAAATTCGACCCATTTCGATTCAACATCATTCATTAATACCCATTTAATCAAGTTTCGATCTTGCCTCAGTTTTCCTCCGATTTTGCTTCTCATCCATGTTTAGGGATTCAGAGATTTAACAAGGTAAAGATTTGATTTTTTTTCTTGTTTTTTTCTTGATTTTGCCCTAATTTTTCATTTTCTGAATTTTGTTTCGTTTCACGATTGTATTAAATCAGGTGCTTACAATAATTCTCCTATATGGGTTAATTATGTGTCTATTGATTACATCTAATTGGCTGTAATTAACATGTATTATTGTTATTATTATTATAATTATTATAATTATTATTGTTGTTGTTGTTATTATTTGTGTTAATATTGAAAATTTTGTTGGCTGTGAAAGATGAAATTGGTTAATATTATGAGAATATGAGTAAATAGTAACATTTGGCCTTGTGTTTTTCAACTTTCAAGTTTAATGTTTAATTGCTGCACAAAGTCAAAGATTGACTTTTGAGTTATGGAGTACTATATGTATAACATCTCAGAACTATTTGAAAAAAAACAAAAGAAAATGAAGTCCTTTTTGTATATGATCAGTTGAGTACATATGGATATCAGTCGATAAAATTACGACGAATGCATAACCGCAGACGTTTTGAAACTGAGACGGATTTGTTTACTTGTTGCAGAAAGCATGAACTTGGAAGCTTACTTATTTATTCACATATGGAAAATTCATCAGTGTGTTTTGGGCTTAATGACATAAACACAAGTGATGTCACTATTTGTCTAAGGAACAACAAAGGAAAACCCGAACTGTTTTATTCACATTCGTCGATTCTCAAAGAAAAAAGCAAGTATTTTGCGGATAAACTCGTGGACCCAAATTGCGGTGCTTTTATCGATATCCACTGCTCACATTACGATTATGAACACCATGTTGACCTATTGAAACGTCTTTATCTTTCGAAAGATTCTCTCTTGGAATCTTGGAATTCTGTCCACTCTGCTCTTGGTGTTCTTCAGTTAGCAGTCAAATTTAACTGTCGGGAAATCACCGAAAGCTGCGTTCAGTACTTGGAAGCCGTCCCGTGGGAAGACAAAGAAGAAGACTTAATCTTGAAAGTAGTTCCGAAATTGGGTCCTGTTGCGATGTCAATTTTAGCTCGGGTTCAACCTGTTGACTTTTCTGCTACGAAAAACGTATTCATCTCAGCCATCCGTTTCGCCACATCAGTCGTTTCCCCATCACCGCCTTTTGGCGATGAGTTGAAAACTTCGGCTCAAGAACAAGTGGAATACATGTTAGGTGATGACGATGAAGAAATCCCGTTAGTCATAGCAGACGAAGAAGTCAAATCAGAGTCAAAGAAAGGGCTTAAGAACATTTGGTCTTCATTCGATAAAGATCTTTCTTGTTTAGTTCTACAGACTGATGACGAGTCGGCCGAGAAGAGAGTAATGCAGTCTCTTTCGGATCTTGGTTGGATATGCAACGTTCTTTCGAAGATGGACCTAATGAAAGAATTTGTTGACCAATGGATTGACTTTTCCAGTCGGGTGATTCGGATTATGGATGACAAATTATTGGAAAGTAGCATGTGGGGTGTGAAGTTAAAGATTATAGAATTAAATTGGAAGGTATTAGACGCGGTCGGGTATGGAAACGTGATCATTCCACCTGCGCGTCGTGTGGAGTTACTGACAACATGGCTTCCGTTCATCAGAAAAACGAAACCTGTTCTTGATTCGATCGGGAATGAGGAAACGGGGTATCCTTACAAGATGGATGATGATTTATGCCAGAATATTGAAGGGGCGATTGTGGCGTTACTATCGGCACTTCCGTCGAATGATCAAGCGGATATTTTGGCAGATTGGATGAATGAGGAGCAATTGAAGTATCCTGATTTAAGTGAGGCTTTTGAGATTTGGTGTTATAGAACAAAATCAGCAAAAAGAAGATTGGTTGAAGGGTTGGATAGAGTTGGTAAAGCTACTGTGAGCTTGTAAGATTATTACTATGTTGATTGTTAAAAAGGTTAAAGAAAGAACCTTGATTTTGTTGTATGCAAATGTTAATTGTTAAAAAGGTTATAGAAAGAACCTTGATTTAGTTTGTATGCAACTAATTTGAAGCTTTTTGTTGACTTCTTGGACTGTTTCTTTATTTTTGGCAGGTTTTTAATGGTGTCCTGAAGTTGAATTTAAATTTCTTTTGCTATTTAATTAGGGGCAATTTCATATATACCCTACAAACTTGCAAAATGTCATATATATATCTTTACAAAGTAGTTGAAATATCATATATACCCAATTCATTAAAAACAATTTAATAAATGACAATTTTACCCTTAGATTGTTTTTACTAAATTGGGTATATTTGATATTTTGTAAGGGGATATATGATATTTTTAGTTTTTGTTGGGCAGATATGAAATTTTTCAAGTTTGTAAGGGTATATATGAAATTAATCCATTTAATTATTAGTGAAATAAAGGGCACCTGGCACACCACGCTCCAGTGTTGACACAGGATCCGAGGAGGGGCTGGATCGCTTCATGATCTGATTTATGCAACTTTACCCTACAGTTTTTGCAAGAGGATGTTTTCAAAGCTGGAACTTGAGACCTATAGGCCACTAAGCATCAACCTCATCAGTTGCTCCAAGGCCTGCCGTTATAAAACCGCAACCCAAATAATTAGTGAAATGCTTTTACTAATATGTGTATCAATTTAAACATGATAAGACCTTCAATCTCACTCTTCATTATACCATAAAAGGGATTACAAAACCCATAATCGAGGTAAGGATGACAGAGAAACCTAACATGGCGTAATATTCGAGTACTTGAACGGGCGTGTGATTAGTTAAACACTTTGTGCGCTTAAGACTGTATGATTTGGGTGATACTTATCTGATTACTCAAAACTGATAGTGTACCTGTTTAATTGTATCAAAACTGAATATATTAATTTAATACTTAATCTTGAAAATTAGAGTGAATTACACTTTGTGTCCTTTAAGTATATCAGAAAAAATGAAACGTGCCATTTAAAAGATTTAATTTCAGTTTATATCCAAAAATCGTATATTATGTAACAGTTTATATCCTTTAAGGCTAACCCAATTAAGAAACTCAGTTATGTTCACTTTAACCAAGGGTAAAGTTGTAATTTCACTTCTCATTTTACAACCAAATTATTTGAATAAAAATAGAAACCTAAAACTAAAATATAAGTGTGCCTCACCCCACCCTCCTTGTTCACAGCCACACCATCTCCACCGCCATCACCATTGTCACCAATCCACCATCACCAACACCACCATCTGCGCAAAGCATACCTTAACACCACCATTTCCACTACCTGCAACCCTCCATTACACCCCGCATAACCCTTTCCTTTCACCACCACGAAAAACCATAACCATTCTCCGCCCGACCCCACTGATTAGTTATCCACCATCATCCATCCATCCATGACCAACCCACAGCATCCTGCACCTCCGCCGCACAAACCTTCAACCACCACTAATTTGCCACCCTAGCCCGACCAAACACCACCTATATCCTCACCATCCCGTCACCTCTCACCATCGTTTAAAGTCGTTAGCCGAAACTGGTATTATACATGTTTAATCGTATCAAAATCGAATATATTAATTTAATACTTAATCTTTATAATTATAATAAATATTGTTTAAAGTCGTTAGAGACATGATATTACTAAAACCATTAAATTGTTAGAATTATATTTAGATATTTAATATCTGATGTCATATAAAAATTAATTTGAAGTGAATCAGGTAACGTGAACCCAACACGTACCTTCTAATCACATAAGTCTATAACCAAAGAACCTCAATGCTCATAAGGAAACCCAAGGACATTACCGTGATTATAACTAACTAGATACCCGGCGTGTATCGACTCAGATACAAATTTGAATCCATCTCAAGCCGACCCATTATCATGCTAAAGAGGATTAGTTGGAAGCTATAACAAAAATAAATCAATATTTGGTAAATATCATTTCTTTTGCTGAAACCAAAAAAAAAAAAAAAAAAGCAATAATAATAAAAATAAAAATAAAAACAGAAAAAAATAAGCTACTTATAGATATTTTACGCAACTCCATCCACCCTTGATCGTCAACGAGCAATAATCAAAATCCATCACGCCCGATACACACAAAAACCAGACCATCGTCCCCAACTTCACAGATCATTCATTCATACATTCATCCATTCTCACTGCACATACACATACACATGGCCAATTTGTATGTGCAAGCGGAGTCACCAACGGATCTGAACAAAAACACCGAGTGGTTCACCTACCCCGGCGTCTGGACCACCTACATACTCATCCTCTTCTTCTCTTGGCTCGTTGTTCTCTCCGTTTTCGGCTGTTCTCCTGGCATGGCTTGGACCATCGTCAATCTCTCTCACGCTCTGGTACTCAGTTTGTTACGTTTCTGTTTGTTTTGATGTGATTGTTAATATTATTGAAGGTTTCGGGGATGATTTTGTTGAATTAGGGTTTGTTTGATCTGTTTCTGTTTTTGTTTTTGTTTTGAATTTGTTGTTGATTGATGTGGATGTGTTGTAGAATTTAGGTTATGACTGTAATAGTTTCGGTTAGGTTATTATTGTGGTTTTTAGATCTTGTGTTGGTGATTTAGATGATTTGTAATCTAAGCGGTAAAATATTGGATATCGGTCAAGGAATGATATTTGAGATATCGGTTATCGCAGTGGGATATTGGTAGTTTTAATATCAAGCTAAATTTATATATATTATATTAGCAATTTAACACTAACAGTTCAGTATACTCTTCTACCATTAACAAATTAACCGTTTGCAACTTGCAAAACACTAACAATTGTAGCAAGTAGGAACTGATTAAGACTTAAAACACTAACATTTAACACGTAGGACTTGAAACACTAATAGCAGCAATAAGAAGAAAGACGAATGGTAGAACTAACAAGAAAGGTACTGATATTGGAAAAATCGGTGATATATCGGTCAAATATTGGTACAATATCGGTCAATATAGCTGATAATCTCGGTACTGATATTCTGACCGATATTTTGCACCGATATCTCCCCAGGGGACCGATAACTGATATATCGGTGATATATCGTGGTATTAACTACATAGTTTGTAATTACCACTTGAGGTTTGAACTAATATATCAGGATGTTTATAACCTAATTGCTCAGGCTGAATGTGGAACACTGCTGATGTAATTTGAAACTTATGGTGGAATTGTAGCTGATTAATTCTTTGGCTTGTTTATTAGAGATGTCTGTATGCTGTTTGGTTGTGATTGGGATCTTATTTTGTGTTGTGTTGTTATCAGCTGACATACCAGTTCTTCCACTGGAAAAAGGGCACGCCTTTTGCTGATGATCAGGGTATCTACAACAGGTTGACGTGGTGGGAGCAGATCGATAGCGGCAAACAGCTCACTCGCAACAGGAAGTTTCTCACTCTTGTCCCCGTGGTCTTGTAAGTTCGTTTTACCTGTTTATTGCTTGAGCTTTTATATAGGTTGTTCTAAATACTGTTACAGTTGGTACTCTGCTGAGCTTTTATATAGGTGGGGGTGGGTGTTTAGGTTTTGGGTGGTGGTGTAGTGGGTTTAGGTTCTTGGACACTTGTCAATCTATAATGCCTTCTTACACTTCTTACTTTTAGGAGCCTTTGTATAATAACTTAACCCCTAAAGTAAATTCTTGATGGGATGTTGGGATTTTATATT
Organism: Helianthus tuberosus; assembly: GCA_030545235.1. Lineage (NCBI taxonomy): Eukaryota > Viridiplantae > Streptophyta > Magnoliopsida > Asterales > Asteraceae > Helianthus > Helianthus tuberosus. The sequence continues at coordinate 179,658,785 of CM060420.1, forward strand.
AAGAAGTGAGCTTGTCACATGTCTTTCTGATTCAGTAGTTGTACCATATACTTTTACTGTCTGTGGTTGTGAAGGACTAAACTTTTTGTACGCTAAACGACTTATTACAACAAGGGCATACAAAAGAAAGGGATACTTTAAGTTTTCTTTTGTGAATCAAAGGTACAAAAGTTTTTAGTGTATAAAGAAAGATCCTTTGACCTTTTGAGTAGGTTAACGGTCACCGGCTCACCATTACATGGCATGTCAGGTCCATAGTTGTTAATAGCGAGTAGCGGAAGATAACGACAAGCTACCTATACGCTACGTAATGATAGCGATGAAATAGTAGGCTTTATTTCATGTTTAGCGATACACCAGAAGATATTTTTAGAGATATTTTATATGTGTATTTTATCAGTATCTCAATGCTGTTTTCGTATGTATATTTAAAAAAATGAAAATTTTGCTATTTTATAGGCATATATTATCGCTGTTTATATTAAAAAAACCTATAATCTCGCTATTTCCACGCTATGGAGGCGCCAAAATCAGATTGCGACTTATAATCGCATCGCCACGCTCAACGCTATAGTGAGCGCTGCTATGCTTGCTATTAACAACACTGGTCAGGTCACCCCTGATGATGCTATTATGGTACTTTTGAATGACATTTCACCCATTTCAGTTCTGTACATGTGGAATGACACGTAGTGGTTCACACGGCATGCCACATGTCACCCCTGTAAATATCTTTTTTATACTCATGAAAGAAAGTTTAATACCTTAAATTGACATGAAAAACTGAGCATTTAAATGGAAAGGTGCATAAAGTGCCGTACTTTTGGCCTTGCAACAATGTTGAATGAATTTGATGAAGATGAAGTATGGTATATTGTAAAGCTAAAGATAGTTTTGTAATGAATGGATGATGATTTTTGTGTTTAAATATTATATCATCAGGTACTTGATAGCATCTCACACGACAGACTACCAGAACCCGATGCTGTTTTTCAACACGGTTGCAGTTTTTGTGCTAGTTGTTGCCAAGTTTCCAAACATGCATAAGGTTCGAATATTTGGTATCAATGCTGAAGAGTGAAGCTTTTTCTGTTCAATTGCTTTGCTTCACACGTTTCTGTAATTCTAACATCTTTTATTTGGAACCGGACAACTGGTATATTAATTTTATTTTATTTTATTTTTTCTTGCTGGGCTATATTAATTTTCTTTTCTTTTCTGCTGCATATCCGAATTGTTGTTTTTTTTTTTTGTATAATATTACAATGTATTAGGTGATCTGACCCAGTTACTTGAAATTGGTACCAAACTCGTTTACTCACACATGAATTAAATATATAAATATCAATATATTGTGTGATATAATAAAAATATACATATGTCCTTTTATTTACCACTGAGGGTTTGGGCTTATGATATTTAAACTCTTAGTGTATGTGTGTGATATTAGTTGTATTTTACAAGGTTAAAAACTTGGAATTATATGAAGTGTTGGAATTAATAGAATTCTAATTATAAGTTTTTAGTCGATCTTTGGGATGGGTTTTGGACTAGTTTCGGGTGATGGGATTTCCTAGCAGGTTAAAACCATGTAGTATTGCAGTTAATGCGGTAAAATATCGGAAATCGGTCAAGGACCGATATTTGAGATATAGGTTATCTCGGTGAGATATTGGTGATTTCAATATAATGTAGAATTTATATATATTGCAATTTAACACTAATAATTCAGTGATATGTCGGTCAATATCGCCGATAATATCGGTATTTGACACCGGTATGTTACTTGGGGACCGATATATCATGGATATTAACTGCATTGGGTTAGAATATAATCGCCTAAGATCATAAGCAGGTATATTTAGAAAGAACACATGGATTTAAAGTTTTTATATATGATGCAAGTTGCTATTTTTATTAATTTGGCTCAGTATAATCTTGTTGTAGAATTATGAGGTACATACTTGTGTATACAGGCTTCAACAAACTTGACATTTTTTAGAAGTATGAGGCACATACTTGTGTATGCAGGATGCTTTTCTTTTTGTTAATTTGGCTCTCAAGTTTCTGCTGCAGGTTTCTTTTCTGTTGAAAAATAATTTCGGATATTTTTATGCCGAACGGTACCCTTCCACAAATCCGTCACTAAAATTCGAAAAAGATATATATGGTTTTTTCTAAAACCTTTGTTCAGATATTACTTGGATTGGTCAATAACAATATTATTTACAGACATGCAATGCAATACAGTATAGGAGAGTAAAGAATGTAAATAACACTCTTTTCAGAAAGATTACTTGTAAAACGTTTATATTCTTCCTTTTCCAACCCAATTTTCGGTAAAATCTCAAGTTTATACACTGTTTGTCTCTCACCTATCCACACGTCTATGTATGTAACTAGTAGATGCCCCGCCCGCGTTGCCGGGCGATGGCCGAATAATTCTCAACCAATTAGAAAAAAAATTACTATAATTTTGCTAGGAAAAAAAAAACAAAAACGATGATAAGACCGTCATTTTTGGCTTGGGGCAAAACTGTAATTTTTTAGGACTAATGAGCCAGTGTTAGGCGGCTCCTTCACACGAAAAAAAAATAAATCGAGTAAACCAATTAAAACAAAAAACCTTTATAGTTTTGGTAAAAAAACTAAAACGATGGGGAAAACGTAATTTTTAACTGCGGGCCAAATCATAATTTTAATTCGGGGATAAATCGTAAACTAAATGGACTAACGGGGGAGTGCCAGGAAGCTGCCGGCACGACTGTAATTTTACACTGGGGGCAAAATTGAAATATTTAGCTAGGAGCGAAAGCGTAAATTTATTTTTAAGTGGGGGCAAAAACATAATTTTTAACTGATGGAAAATTCATAATTTTAAAGGGGGATAAAATCGTAAATTTGTTGGGCCAATAGGGGAGTGCCAGGCAGCTGCCTGACACTATTGAAGCTGCCGCCCATTTTGCCCAATAAAGGGCAATTGGAATTTTTAGCTGGTAGCAAAAGCGTAAATTTATTTATAAGTGGGGGTAAAAACATAATTTCGAACTGATGGGGAAATCATATTTTTAAGGGAAAAACCTAATAGGAAAACTGTAAATTGAAACGGGGCAACATCGTAATTTTGAACCGGGGGCAAAATTGAAATATTTAGCTGGGAGTGAAAGCGTAAATTTATTTTTAAGTGGGGGCAAAAACATATTTTTTAACTGATGGCAAAGTCGTAATTTTAAAAAGGGATAAAATCGTAAATTTGTTGGGCCAATAGGGGAGTGCCAGGCAGCTGCCTGGCACTATTGAAGCTGCCGCCCATTTTGCCCAATGAAGGGCCAAAACTATTGGACGGTCGGTGCCGACACTTCTGAATGTAGTTGTTGAGAATGTAAAGGAGTTGAGTCGCTTGTGAGTTACTCGGTACCAGCATGCTAAATTCTAAGCTTGAATCAAATCAAGTTTAACGGGCTCGAGACTAGATTAGAGCTCAATTAGAAAGCGAGTTTGATCCGAAGCTTTATATATTAAAATTTAACTGGGTTCATGAGCATAAATTAGTCTATTATAATTATGTTACAATAACTTTATATATGTTAGATAAATGAGGTAATAATCATAGATATATAATATCAAATATATAAAAAATGTAATTAAATATATAATAAACAAGTCAACATCGAATTCGACTTTTAAACACATAGCTTGACATAAGCTGAGCACGAGCTCTATCTCACGAGGAAGGGACGAGTCATTCCTCAAAACCATCACTTATTCACTTGGCACCAATCAATCAAGCTATGTCATCTCATCTTCTTGAATCATGGGTTCAAGTGATCAAATGGGTTGGGGCGGTGTTTCACGCATCACTTGGTACTCCCCCCCCCCCCCCCCCCCCCCCCACAATTACTTCTCCACCTTTTCTCCATCTAGCCGTGATGGTGAACACACTAATCCATCCCTTAGGCGTAATCAAACCACATGTTTCACGCCATCACTTGATCACTTTTATGTTTTTTAATTGATTGGTCAAATATAGCAGCACTATTTGCCCAAACATACTCAATTTTAATCAAACATTGACATAATTACTCAACATTGTCATCATTAGTCAAACACTACCATAATTGTTCTAAGAAAGTTATTATATCTTTCATCAAAGTCTTTATACAAAAAAAGAACTTAGCGACAGATCTGAAGGTTGATTTGCAGACAAACACCAAACATCAAAGTTGAAACTTTGTATAAAAGGGAATTTAAAAAAAAAACTGCAGGATAAGACAATGACAGGCTTCCCTCACAAATTTCATCGCAAATGTGTTGGTCGAAAGACTGTTGCAAAATATGCGGCAACTTAGACCATATTTAGTGGTGCGTGGTTTGGCCAACCACGAGACTAACATCATTCCCACGTCACGTTGTTTGTCAATTTCATCCGGGTCATGTGGTTTAAACCAAGAGATGTGGTTGTCGAGTTCAAGGAAAACAAAAAAAAGGAGCCAATGGTGTGTGAATGTTTAATCCATTTTTTTAACCAAGTGGTTTCCATACCTCATTACTACACCTCTTTACAAAGTGGTTTTGTTAAGATGACTGGGACGCCATGTGTCGTAAAAAACCCACATACCTCACCACTACTCATGGTCTTAGCGATGCCAAAATTGGTCGCTAATGTATGTCACATAATAGTTTCTAGAGTTAAATGCCGTTTTAGTCCCTGTGGTTTGGATCATTTTGTCAGTTTAGTCCAAAGGTTTTATTTTTCACCTGTGGGTCCAAAAAGATTTCACCGTTGTCATTTTAGTCCACTGGGACTTCATCCACTTTTTCTCTTAACAAGAAGGGCAATTCGGTCATTTTATATGGCTGAATTGCCCTTCAAGTTAACAGAATTACATATAAAAATGACCAAATTGGCCTTCTCGTTAACAGAAAAAATGGATGAAGTTAACCCAGTGGATTAAAATGACAACGGTGAAACCTTTTTAGATCTATAGATGAAAAATGAAACATTTGGACTAAACTGCCAAAATATTTCAAACCACAAAGACTAAAATAGCATTTAACTCTAGTTTTTATGTGGTAGTAGTTTAGATAAACTAGAATTCCGACCCGCCGCAATGCGGCGGGGATTCTTTAGTTATAACTAAGTCGATCTAGGACCCGCACGTTATGTTAAACCTATCAAACGGGAAAAAAATAGACGATGTAAAAACGTTCACCCACACACATACGTTGGCTCGTGTTAACTCGCAAAATTTAGAACGAAACGTAAAAACGGTAAATCAAAGACGTACGTTGCGATGTGTTAAGTCACAAAATTTAGAACCAAGCATAAACCGAAAAATTTGCGGAAAATAAAAACTATAAAGGACTAAAGTTGAAAGTAAAAAAAGTTGTGAGGATATATTGCAAAAGACAAAAAGTTTTGGGTTAAAAGTAAAAAAAAAAAAACCTTTTTGCGTTAAAAGTAATTTATGAGATACTTTTGGGTGAAAAGAAAAAAAAATCAATTTTTTTTGGAAAACCCCCAAAGCCAAGGTTACAACAACCATATGCATAACTATTTTTTCTTTCAAAACCTCCCAAAGCACACCCATGCGTTGCAGCGGGGCGTAAAACGGTGTCAAATAGTACTAATGCCACACAACCGTCATCTACCACCAACACTGACTTGACTTAGGATCTGTGTGTTGCGACGAACCTGTCAAACATGAAAAATAGAGGTAAAAACGTTGAACCACACATGCACGTTGCGACGTGTTAACTTGCAAAATTCAAAACAAAACATAAAAAGTTGAACCACAGTCGTACGTTGTGTCGTATTAACTCGAAAAATTTAGAACTATACGTAACACGAAAATTTGCGAAAGATGAAAAGTATAAGTGACAAAAGTTGTGAAAACAAATTATGTAGGGTTAAAATTGCAAATAATGAAAAGTTTTGGGTTAAAGTTCAAAAAACAAATTATGTAGGGTTAAAATTGTAAAAGGTAAAAACCTTTGGGTTAAAAGTAAAAAATCAAGTTTTTTTTTTTTGAAAAAATCCCAAAGCACAATGTACAACTTATATTGCATATTTTTGTTTGCTAATTTATATATAACTAGAATTACGACCCGCCGCAATGCGGCGGAGATTCTTTATTTATAACTAAGTCGATCTACAACCCACACGTTATGTTAACCCTGTCAAACGGGGTAAAAATAGACGATGTAAAAACGTTCACCCACACACGCACGTTGCGTCGTGTTAACTCGCAAAATTTAGAACGAAACGTAAAAACGTTAAGCCAAAGACGCACGCTGTGATGTGTTAAGTCACAAAAATTTAGAACCAAGCATAGAGCGCAAAATTTGCGGAAAATGAAAACTATAAAGAATCAAAGTTGAAAGTAAAAATAGTTATGAGGATAGATTGTAAAAGATAAAAAGTTTTGGGTTAAAAGTAAAAAACAAATAGTTTTGGGTTAAAAGTAATTTATGAAATACTTTTGGGTGAAAAGTAAAAAAAATCAATTTTTTTTGTGTGGAAAACCCCCAAAGCCAACGTTACGACAACTATATGCATAACAGTTTTTTCTTTGAAAAATCCCCAAAGCACACCCCGCGTTGCGGCGGGGCGTAAAACGATGTCAAATAGTACTAATGTCACACAACCGTCATCGACAACCAACACTGACTCGACCTATAATATGCGTATTGTGACGAACCTGTCAAAATGGAAAAATAGAGGTAAAAACGTTGAACCACACATGCACGTTGCGTCGTATTAACTCGAAAAAATTAGAACTATACGTAAAACGAAAATTTGCGAAAGATGAAAAGTATAAGTGACAAAAGTTGTGAAGTTAAATTGCAAATAATGAATTTTTTTGGATTAAAGTTAAAAAAACAAATTATGTATGGTTAAAATTGAAAAAGGTAAAAACCTTTGGGTTAAAACTAAAAAATCAAGTTTTTTTTTTGAAAAACAACCAAAGCACAAATTACAAGCTAATTTATATAGGTTTTAATTATAGAGGTTTAAATAAATAAAACCCAATCTTGTTCCGATGATTCATCTCCACCATTGGATGAAGGAAGAGCGGTATATAAAATGAAGCAGCGGCAGTCAAAGCTCAAAGACTCTCTCTCTCTCTCTCTCTCTGTTGTATAGTAGCATCAATCAGATAGAAGAGAAGAAATGGCGATTACTACTACCCTTAACAGCGGATTCAAAATGCCGATAATCGGATTGGGCGTCTGGCGCATGGAGGGTAAAGATATCAAAGATCTCCTCATCAACGCCATCAAAATCGGCTATCGTCACTTCGATTGTGCTGGTCTCTCTCTCTCTCCCTCTCCCTCTCTCTCCTCCGCAATCTTCTTTCTTTTGCATTCTAATTGATTTAGGGGTATTCATGGTTCTTATCCTTTAAAACAACTTCATCTACTGTATGTATGTAATTCATTAGTTGTTTTGAGGGTTTGTATTTGTGTTAGTCGATTTGAATTTGAAATCCGATCAAGCATGCTTTCTATTTACTTTTACATCTATCTATATGATTGATTACCGTGTGTATAATAGTATATTTGTTGATTACTGTAATAAAGCTTTTCAGTTTTGCATAAATGATGTTTAAAACCAAAATCAATGTTTCTCAATAGAGTCAGTCAGTCAGTCAGGGGTGCAATTGTCAAGAACTAGAAATCAAGACATATTGTGCTTTCAGATTATATTTTTAAGTAAAATTCTACTTTGAGAAGGTTATTTTTGATACAACAGTTATATGTTTCTTAAATAAATTGGATTTATATTCTTGCAGCTGACTACCAAAACGAAGGGGAGGTTGGGGAGGCACTAGCTGAGGCATTTAAGACAGGATTGGTGAAGAGGGAGGATCTTTTCATTACTACAAAGGTATGTATCTGCTTTATTTCATGCAATTACAACTCTTTTATATCAAAATCAGTTATATACGTAATGTTGTTTTTTTGAATACGGGTGGTGGTCAAAGGGGTCGAACAATGTTGAATGTGTATTCAAATCCTAACTTCTAAGTTGTTTTATTTATAAGAAAATGTAGTATTAGTTTTAAAATCACCCAAACCATACTCAAATGTTAAGTTGTTTAAATTTAAAAAAAAATGGTTTATTTTTCAAATACAGTTATGGATTTTTTTTTTAATTCAGTTGTGGAACTCAGATCATGGACATGTTGTGGAGGCTTGCAAAGCCAGCTTGAAAAAGCTTCAACTAGACTATCTGGATCTCTTTCTTGTTCACTTTCCCATTGCAACAAAGCACACTGGTATTATTAAATATTAATCATGATGCTCTTTCATAAAATTTATTATTAAAAATAACAAAATGTGGGTTTTTTTTATAGGAGTTGGTACAACTGCAAGTGCATTGGATGCAGAGGGTGTTTTGGATATTGACACCACAATTTCGTTGGAGACTACGTGGCGTGCCATGGAACAAACGGTTTCCATGGGATTGGTTCGTAGCATTGGGATCAGGTTAGTTATTATTGCATTCTTTTTACCATTCATAACTTGGTTTATCATTTATTCATACAATCAAGGGAATACTGTTTTTCAAAATTATGCAGCAACTATGACATTTTCTTGACCAGAGATTGCTTAGCTTACTCTAAAATAAAGCCAGCTGTAAACCAGATCGAAACGCATCCTTATTTCCAGCGCGACTCTCTTGTTAACTTCTGTCAGAAGCATGGAATTGCAGTTACAGCCCACACTCCCCTTGGTGGCTCCTTGGCTAATACAGAGTGGTTCGGTTCGGTGTCTTGCTTAGATGACCAAGATCTCAAAGTAAGTTTGATTTTCAGCTTGAAAATTGATCGTGATTAGTTAAGATTTTGAAAAGAAAGTTAAATGAGGTAGATCATAGATGCAGCAAATACAAGTTGAAACCGTCAAAAAGTGATTGATTTTTGTCGGCTCAATCTACCATTTTTCAAAACCATTCTTATCGCTACAGGCCAGAGCTTTACTTGAAATCTCATATAAACTGTCATAAATACTACCACGTCAAACAAGTTTCTAAAAGTCAAAATGGGAGTTGACAAATTGGTTTTGTTTGTGATCAGGGCTTGGCTGAGAAGTACAAGAAAACCGTTGCGCAAGTGGTTCTGCGATGGGGCATACAACGAAACACCATAATCATCCCAAAATCATCGAAGCAAGAACGACTTGAAGAGAATTACAAAGTGTTTGACTTTGAGTTGACCAATGAGGATATGGAGTTCATCAAGAGCAAGGATCGGAAATACAGAACCAATAACCCTGCTAAGTTTTGGGGGCTCGATCTTTATGCTTAAACCGTTAGTCCAAACTCAACCAAACTGGAGTGGAACTTTTGTGATCACCTTTCTTCTCACCTCACCGTCTAAAATTTGATAATACCTAGACCCTATTTTACATATGTTGCAATTTCTTACATGGCTACAGTTGATCTACTTTATGCCTGGGCAGGCCTCAATTGGCTTGAATGGGTTCAGGTCACATTGGGTTCGAGGGAAAATGATTTTGAGTTGGTTCGGGCTAAAAATCACTTTGGTTTGGGTCAAAAATGGTTGGGCTAAAATTAACTTGAGTTGAAAGAAACCGTTTTTTATATAGACTATAGAGATCAAAATACGTTCACTTGCCAACCTCGATGGTTGTGGTTAGGGTGGTGTCGGTGGTGCCCAAATTTGATAGGTGGCAAACAATGGTCGTCGTTTCTTGCCCATTCAGATCTTAGTTACCATCGTTCTAACAAAGGCTCATCTTGACATATTTAACCCAGTCATTGGCTATGAGGGTGGGTGGCAGCGATGTGGTGGGTGGGTGAGAGGCGGTGATGGTGGGATCGATGCCAATGAGGGTGGGTGGCAACGAAGTGGTGGGTAGATGCGAGGCGGTGAATGTGAGGGTGAGGGGTTGCTGGGTGCTTCAATGGGTGGTGGTTGATGAGGCATAGCAGCGTTAATGGTGGACTATATATGGTGGGGTAGTTGAGCTCGGTAGCCAGGGACGTAAGAATTAGGGGCGTAAACGAGCCAAGCTCGTATAAGTTTGAGTTCGGCTCATTTAACTTAGAGAGAGCTGGGGCGCAAACCTGGCTTGCTTATGTTTATTTCCGTAGCTCGAGTTTGACTCGTGGTTAGTTTTTCAAAACTTAGCCCGACTTGTTAATTATTTTTAAATGTTTTGTTTATTGAGTTATATTATTTAAAAAAGAAATAATGGATTTTAATAATCTCAACTATTGTTCGTTGTCCGGCAACGATCCCAACTTCAAAAATTTCCATTGGCGGTCCCATCTTTTCACACATTGGCCTTCAATGGACCCTGACTAACAGAACTCTAAAGCTGTTAGTTTCTGTTCGCCAGAAAAACGTTTTTAGCCATAAAACTCATTTTTGGCCGGAAAACTCAACATTTTCATCTGAAACCTCTTTGAAACCTTATTACGCACCATTAAGAACCTTTTCTAGTAAAAAGCCCAAATTATTAAGGTCGTCAGAAAAACTTTTTTTTCGCTGGAAAACTTCTTTTTGGCCGAAAACTCAAACTTTTCGTCCCAAACATGTTTGTAACTATAGATCGAACCTTTAGGAACCTTTTCTGACCAAAAACGTTTTTCTGACGACCGGAGACTAACAACGTTAGAGTTCTGTTAGTCAGGGTCCATTGAAAGGCCAATATGTGAAAAGATGGGACCGCCAGTGGGAATTTTTAAATTTGGGACCGTTGCCGGCCAACGAACAGTAGTTGTGATTATTAAAATTCATTATTCGTTTAAAAAAAATTCAACTTGACATGTTAAAAATCATTTAAAAAAAAGTTTTGGCGTTTTTCCTTATAAATATATGTAGAAGCATTTTAAATATATGTAGAAGCATTTTAAATAAAAAAAATCAAAAACTAAAAATGTTCCGAGCTTTTTCTTATAAAATGGGTATAAACTATTCCAATAAAAAATCAATTTTGTAAAAAAAAGGTTAGCCTTTTTTAACTGATTTTTAAACATCTTTTTATATTTTTAGTTTTAGATTTTTTTTTATTAAAAATGCTTATACATATATTATAAGGAAAATCGCCGATTTTTTTTAAATTGATTTTTAACATGTTAAGTTGAATTTTTTAGAGTATTTCCCGGTTCCCCACATTATATATATATATATATATATATATATATATATATATATATATATATATATATAATTCCGCTAAAATAAGAACCACCTCCAGTTGTAAAAACTGTGAGAACTTTTTGATCAGGGGCGAGTTGGACCAATTTTTTTTTCATAAACGTAGATGCTTGTATTGTAAACAAGTTTGTAAAAAAAAAAAAAAATTCAAAAAAAAAAGTCGTGTGTGTAGTTTTGAGCACCACAAGTTTGTGTTTACGGGTACCGTAAATTTTAAATAAATTTTACGGTACCCGTAAACACAAACTTGTGGTGCTCAAAACTACACACACAACATTTTTTTTTTGAATTTTTTTTACAAATGTGCTTATAATACACACATCTACGTTTATAAAAAAAAAATTTGGTCCACCTCGCCCCGTACGGTGTAGTTCTCACGGTTCTTACAACTGGAGGTGGTTCTCATTTTAGCGGTCCCCTATATATATATATATATAGGGTAGGGATATGGTAAAAAGTGTCTAAAATGTGAGAAGGGTAAGAAGTGTTTTAAACCATTGGATATTTGATCTAATGGTTGAGATCAATAGGGTATAAAAATGTAAATTGTGTTTTAATTAGAAGGACCTTATGTAAAATTGAAGGGCAATAGTGACTTTTCCAACGTTTCAAATATGGTAACCGTTTCAAAACCCCCATCAATCTCCTATAAATCAACGAATTTATGGTAACTGTTTCAAATCCCCCATCAATCTCCTAAAAAATCAGCGAATTTCTCGTACTGAATAAATTCTTTGATTTCTTTCACAACAACTTTTATAACACTATAAGAACAATATATTACATAATAAAACACTATAGGAAGATATAACACTATCTGTTTACTGTAAGACACTATACATAAATAAAACACTGTTGATGGGGGATAAAACACTATGAAAAGGAATAGTATATTACATGATAAAACACTATAGGAAGATATAACACTATCTGTTTACTGTAAGACACTATATAGAATAAAACACTATTGATGGGGATAAAACACTATGAAAGGAACAGTATATTACATGATAAAACACTATATAAAGATATAACACTATCTGTTTACTGTAAGACACTATATAGAATAAAACACTATTGATGGGGATAAAACACTATGAAAAGGAGATTAAAGATGCCTGTACATAATATAACACTATTGACTGGGGAATATAACACTACAACAAGAACTTACCGTAAACAATTAAATGTATAGAACAATTCGAATTCGAATCAAATCCCTGATATATCGCGTGATATATCTCATCGCCAGTTTTTGGCAGTTATATTTGGAAATCAATTAATTGATAATAATGGAAAATTACTAATACACCCTTTTGAATTAATTAAGATAAATGACACTTGTCATTCCCAAATTATTTCTTACACTTCTAACAAAAGTCTCACTTTGTACAGGATCCTCTACCTATATATATATATATATAGGATGTGGATCATTACAGAACACTAACTATTGCGAGAACAAAAAGAACAACTCTAAAACACTAAATTTTGGGATTTAAGTTTCATGTTTTTTAAAATTTTATGTTTCCTACATTCATATGTGTATTATATATACATAAAAAACCATATTTTTTTTTACCTACACATAGCTTACATACATGTTGGTATTTTAACCTACACATAACCTACATATGTGTAGGTTATACCAAAAGTGAAAATTTTCCATATTTTGTTTTGAATTCTAGTGTAAGAAACAATAAATCTTACATTTGCAACATTTTCATTTACTTTTTAGGTTTTTAGGATTGAAAAAATAGATGATTCATTGTGTTCCGTGTGTTCTCGCAATATTTTGTGTTCTGCATAGAACCTTCCCCTATATATATACATATGTATATATATATATATATTGAGAGAGAGAGAGAGTGGGGGGGGGGGTTATAGAGTGAAAATTAGTGTATTTGTGAACTGAGTGAACAAATCATGACCATTGATTTACATCATAAATCAAGGTAATTTCGTTTTAATTAGGAACCCAAGGCTTAGACCAGGAGGCAGTTACTAAAAACCTTAAATCTGCAAAGTGAGTCATTCTCTTTTATCAAATGCTTTAAAACCCTAAATGTTTTTTCAATTATTATTTATATTACAGTGATTAAGTCTTTGTATTCTTACTGGGAAAGTACTGTCAGTATGTGAGATTTTGTATACATTACTTATTATGCATCACTATTGGACCATGGGTTAACCAATGAGTAATATGACTATAGTCACAGAACTGCCACCGAGTGACAAATAGTATTTAAAATGGTTTCTTTACTATTGGACAATGAGTTAGCCAATAGCAGTTTGGTGAGATAAGCAAACGTAAAAACCGTTGATGTTGTAATTATAACAATGTGTCTTTTTGTACAAGTTGAATGAACTCACCAGTATTTTTGCTGATCAAATGTTTTTAAAACTCGTTTCAGGTGATTTACTATGAAGAGAAGTAAAAGTGCTATGAAGCACTCCAAGCTTAAATAAGTGGCTATGTAACCTGAATAAAATGTGTTTTGTAATCAAGGGTTTATTCCTGTGAAATCATTTATGTAAATATGGGTTTCATCCCACAGTTTATGAAATGAAAACTACGGTGTTTTGAAAACTCTGATATTTTTCCTGACACCCGCTCCTGATGAAAATTCCGCTGCGATAATTTTTAATAAACACCGGTACTACTTGTATCTGCTCAAAGCTCCCGCCCAGGGTGGGGTCGAGGGTTGTGACAAATGTTCACCCCCAGCAAAGCCGTCGTCATCCGCCACCATCAACCACCGTTGTGATGTTTGAAGCTCCATCGTCATCCACCGCTGTGACGATTAAAGCTCGACCCACTTGTTTTTTTGTAGTGTTTGTAGAATTATGTAGTTTTGTTTAAAGCTCCACATTTTCTATTTTGTATTTGTAGAAATCCTGTCTTGTAAACCGATCTTAATTAGAAATTAATCACTTTTTTATCATGTTCTGTTTCATTTTTGAGCTTAAACAAACAATGATGATTTGTACGTTTGAATTCTGGAAATTGGTCTCCGGGGAACTTTCCGGCAATACTCCGGCAGAGGCATTAGCGGCGACATACTTATTATCGACGACATTTTGTTCAATAGCGGCCAAGTATAGCGACGACTTCATTAGCTGCGACATAGACATATCGCCGCTAATGGCTTTAACGACCACCAAACCGGGCCTTTAGCGGCGATGTGTGTCGCCGTTATTACTACTTGTTTCTTGTAGTGCTTGTTTTTTTATTGGGCACTTATCACTCTCGAGTAGCTTCTTACTCTTCTTATTTATGTTAGCATTTGTAGAATAATTTTACCCTTATAATAAAGTCAGCCCTTTAACTACTTCATCATTTCAATAATACTTTTGAGTGTTTTTTTCATCTGCTTTCTTGCTTTATAAAAAACTCCATGTTTATAAAATAATTGCGTTTTGTTTTAACAAGTAGTTTTGTAAATTTTTGTACTACTATTTTTGTAACGAATTCTTGTGAAATTATGAGACTCATATTAGTTATTTAGTACCAATTTTTAAAATGGCATAATGAATACGACAAATTTTGCTGATACAAAAAAAGTTGTTTTAAATGAAACTGACAAATATGTTCAAACCTCAAGGACGATTTTGGCAATTTAAAAGTGAGAGGCAGGGGCGGACCCACCTTATGGGGTGGGTGGGCGGCCGCACTCCTTGAAAAAAAATTAGTGGTATTTTTCGCGAAAGATCCCGACCGCACCCTTGGAAATTTTCGTCCGCACCCCTTGAAAAATTCCACTACACCCCTTGGAAAATTCCTGTAACAACCCGCACTTTCGTGCGTTGTTACCACTCGAGATACTCGTTAAGCCTAGCTCCCGAGATTCGGATCATAATGTAACTATATCGCATACATCGCTATTCGAAGGATAATCGCATATTTTCACAATAAATTATCGTTACATCACAAACACTAACACTCACGATGACATTGAGTGAGAACCTATTCTACCCTCCTCGGTGGCCGTGATGTGTCGAAACGCAGACAATTAACGCTAACAAAGACTCTCGGGTGAGTGCCATAGCTCCAGTCGTCGTGACGATGATGATAATACGAGTGAGTGGTACCCCGTCAGTCATTGTGGCACAACACACAGTAACGTTCACGATGTCATCGAGAAAGGACCTATACTACCCTCCTTGATGGCCGTGAAACGTCGCTAATAATCGCACACTCGAAACGAAAACCGATTGTTATATCGAAACTTTGAAATATGGATACGTAAATACGACCCCTAGTGATATATATATATACATATATAATAATAATATAAATTAATTATAGAAAGCGCGTACTCCAAGAAACTATCGCAACGATCGAAAACGAAGAAGCTCCCCGCGCCGGAGTGGCCATCCGAACGGATGGGCCATCCGACCCAACACCTCCATTCCCCACTTTTTGCCTATAAATAACATGTCACATCACTGTTCAAGTGATGTGACAGCTCCCACTCGACCAAGCACGCTTTAGGACCCTTTTCTCTCGATTCCTCGCGATTCCGGTAAGATTTCAACCTAAAAACTTGTACTTCTATGATCTACACTCAGTTCTACATCATTCTGCCTTTTAAAACTCCATTTCTAACCGTGAAATCTACTGATTTGAGGTGTTTTAAGGTGATGTCACCAAGAGTTCATGTGAACTTCAAAGTGTGACCTCATCCCACCATAAACGACTTAGATCTGGGTGATTTCCACGTGTTTTTACAACAATCTCACCTAAAAATCTAGGTATTTAACCAAGGAACTGTGCGATTTCGAGTTAACCATGAGAAACCATCAAGAACGGCCAGATCTGATAGAACGGGGTGATTCCCGGCCGTTAGAACGGGTCAGAACTGATGGAATTTCATTTGTTAACACGAAATCACACCGTCCCAGTAAAACCGCACGTATTCCTACCAGAAACACTCAAAAACGACTGATCGGGACGCTAAAACAGACGTGTCATCCGACTGGATAACATGTCATCCGAACTGACCACATGTCATCCGACCGAATCACATGTCATCCGATCGGATAGCATGTCATCCGATCGGATAGCATGTCACCCGATCGGATAGCATGTCATCCGACCGGATGACTATCATCCGACTCAATCACCATGCCATCCGATCCATTAAACTAGTCATCCGATCGGAGATGGTCTCATCCGATCGGACAGTCTCACCCGACCGGATATCCTCATCCGACCAGGAATGGTCATCCGACTGGATCAGCTCATCCGACCAGATTGACATCCAATCGAATCACCGTTAGGCCGATCATTTGACTCTTCGCGTTTAGCACACTTACGATATCATCCGATGTCCAGGCTGACTCGGACGCACTCGCAACCGATCCAATCAAGTTGTATTCTCGCCAAACACGCACTGTGAGTATACTTGAACCCTTTTTAATCGCATTTTGGGTGTAACATACGTTTCTAACAAATCGAACTTATCAAACGAATTATTCAATTAATCGAATTATCACTTGCGAATAACTGTTATGCATAGATATACGTGATGCTAGTTGCATATGTGCTAGGGCTTATACTCGCGACGTCCCACCACGACTAGTATAGTACTATTGCGCCCGACGGGGTCTAGTTTGCCATCGCATATTCGAGCATCGAGGACTTAGTTGGTAGTATCAGCTTTGTGAGTATATATGCCGTGTGTTACGTTT
The DNA here is from genome assembly GCA_030545235.1 of Helianthus tuberosus. Taxonomy (NCBI): domain Eukaryota; kingdom Viridiplantae; phylum Streptophyta; class Magnoliopsida; order Asterales; family Asteraceae; genus Helianthus; species Helianthus tuberosus. Next base: position 179,675,671 of record CM060420.1, read on the forward strand.
ATGCATATGGAATTTCGCTACACATTTTAATCTATTACGCTATACATATCAAACTTGTATACTCGCCAATTCTTTTGTATTGACAGATATTTTAACGTATGTTGCAGGTTACATCGCAGACTATATCAAATCAAGCTAGGAAGTCTAGAAACTCAACTAAAATCTAGGTTGTCGGATTTGTATTGTTCGAGAGGACAAGAAATATGTGATAACTTATGTGATTGTATTATTTGTTAGTATGGGATAACGAATGTATTAAACATTATCGCAATATAGTTGTTATGGATTCTCTTGAGCAATCTGATTCGCCTAGTGCCGCACCCCGATGATTCCGCCATCGGTTGGGGTGTGACAATTCCGACCACACCCCTTGGAAATTTCCGTCCGCGCCCCTTAGAAAATAATGTTAGAAATTTATATAAAAAATTGTAAACACGGATTGAAATCCGATCAAATTATATAAACAAGTTAGCCCACTAACCCCTTTAATAAAACTTAAATTCAATCCATCAAGCCCAATAACTTAATACCCATTCAAGCCCAACCCAACTACTAGTTTTGTTAAAAAAAATCAGTCCACATAATAAAAAAAACCCAAATCGCTGCCACTTGCCAGTGATTCCCGCCCTCCCTCTGCCTCACTTCAGCGCCCAACGAAAACATAATTCCGGTCGGCGACTGCAAAATTACGGCTGCAAACTGGTTAATTCAGGCCACCCCTGACAAGTACATGTTTTGTTTGTTTTTTTTTTTGTTATTTTGATGTTTATGCGATTTTGTTCAAGAGTCATGATATAATAGGATTTTAGGATAGGTTAAAAAAGTTTAAACTTTTATGTGTTTTGAGGTAATTTGGGGTTGTTACAGTCTTTATAGGATGAATTTGTTGTTTCTTAATCTCTTATTGATTATATGATTTTAGTATAGTGTTTGAAAAGATGAAATTCAAAAATTGAACTTAAATTGGTAATTCGATTTGTTTTGATGTTTTATTGGGTTTTTTCAATAGAAACAAATATATATATATATATATTTGTTAAAAATGTTTAAAATTTTATATGTTTTTATGTATTTTTGGGTTGTTCTAGTCTTTAGTTGGATGGTTTTGTTGATTATATGATTGTTGGTTGGTAAATAACAATTAATAGGGCTTGAAATTCAAAATTTTAAATTGAAAATTAAGGAACATGGGCTATGGTTGAACACTTGAAGATCCTTGTTTATTTTGTATATGATAGGATTAGTAAGGAACAATGAGTAGGGAAGTTATGCCGCGATTTCTCAAGAGGAAAGGGGTTGAACCACTTTTTTTCGCCGGATTCTTCTAATTATAGACCAAGGTATGTTTTAGATAAGTTTTTTTTTGTTCTTTTATTTAATTATTAAGAGAAATATAAGTAGGGATGGTTTGAACTTTGATGTTTTTTTGTTTATTAATGTGATAGGAAGTTAGGAACTAGGGTTTGATTGTTTGAAAATTGAAATGAACCCGACCCGACCCGATCTGATTCGACCCGCTTGAAACTTTGTATGTTTGTGTTTACTTGTTTTACATGACTCGACCCGATCCGACCCGCTATGAACCGATTTTTTTTATATAGCTAGGGGCTAACATCTTTAAAAAATCTCCGCACCCCCAGGAAAAAAATCCTAGGTCCGCCACTGGTGAGAGGTAAGTTTCTAGTAGTAGGATTATACTTAATAAATGATTAACATGTATATATTTTGTCACGTCCCCCGACCACACCCTGGACGGAAGCCGCGAACAGTTAAGTGGTACCGGTGGTTATTTTAAAAACATTGCAGCGGAAATGTTCATTAGGACCGTGAGTTAGGAAAAATATCAGAGTTTTAGAAAACACCGGATTTTATTTATTAAATAGATGGGATAAAACTCAAGTTTTACAAAGGTAACTTTAATAAGGGATAAACCCGAATATATGAAACCAGGTTTTCTTAATTTAATTTAATTGATAAAATAAGCCACTTCTTTAAGACTTTCGGTGCCGTATCATCATTCTTTTTCCAATCTACTGTAATTACCTGAAACGCGTTTTAAAAAGATTTGGTCAGCAGGAAATACTGGTGAGTTCATTCAGTTTGTACAAAAAGACACATTGCTATAAATTACAGCATAAGAGCGATTACAATGGCTACTATCTTATTTTTATCCGGCGCCGTGTCATACCCTGGTGACGATGGTCATACCACTATTGGGTCCTTTTGTCACACCCCGATATTTCCACGTATTACCGGTGGGCCCGGTGGGGGAGTATCGTGACGTGGTTGGTAACATTACAGTCAAACAACACAATATTTAAATATGCACAGCGGAAGCAAAAGATAGATATATTTCAACCGGATAATATTGTAATATCAAGTATCACAAATAGTTGAAAATAATCCACAGGTGGATCAAAAATAAAATGAAAACATTGTTCAACAGTTTTGACATCCAAGCTTGCGAGACTTATTGTGGACGCTAGGAGAAAGCCAGCCTAGTTCGCGTAGTACCTGCACTTAACCTTTTTGGGAAAATACGTCAGTTTACACTGGTAAATACAATTAACTGACTCATTTAGAAAATGTTTAATAAAATTGATTTGAATGCACGTGGCACAAACTCTTTATAACTTGGGATAATTATTTGCATATAATCTTGTAAAAGAATTAAATGTTCCTTATGCGTTCAGTAGCCCGATCCGTAGACCGGGTTAAAGATCAATAGACACACCACATTATGTATTTTGGCACTGACGGGTGTACGCCTACTCCCCGTGCTTAGGTCGTGGCCATTTCGTAAAATGATGCCAAGGATATCCGGGACATGGTCATTAACCCCCCAAAGGCTTTAAGCAAACAAAACATTTCAAAACGAAGCATATCAATGATTTAACCTCTATTCGATTAAAGATTCAATGCCCGACCAAGCGGTATTTTATATACCATACCCCAAGCCCGAATAGGGAAAATAAGTTAAAAGTATTTACCTTTGCAAGTATCAATCACAAAATAGCAAGTGCGTGTAGCTTTTACCGGGTCTCCTATTCTGGAACGAAGGTTTATAATAACCTATTAGAATCCTAACGGGTCTTTAATTAAGCCTAAGCCTAGACCGGTTAGTTTTAAAGAAAGATACGGTTCGAACGCGTGATTAAGCGAAAACCAGAATAGATGTGATTTAGACCCGATAGGTTTGAAGACTTGTGTAATATGGGCAATCTAAACACATTCTGGATTTTGAGATAAAAACGATAAGGTTTGACCCGTTTCGGCTAGTTTATTCAAACTTGTTACGTAAACCGAACCGAACGCGAATAACGCATAACGGGTACCCGAAAGAGTCACTAACAAGTTTCTTAAGTTAATATGCCTTAAATATGTTGTGATATCAGTAGGATATCTTCCATCATGCCCAAAACGAGTTTAACCTTAATTTAAGCCTCGTAGGGGTATTTTGGTCATTGTAAAGGTTATAAAAGAGATTATTTATAATTCTGAGATTCGGGTCTGAATACATCAGTAAAATAACTTATTTTAATAGGTCATATCAGTTGGTAAGAAGTCTTATATGACAAAATGGTTTTAAACATAAACTATGTGTTTAATACGCTTAAAAAGCCATTTTAAGCGATTTCCGGGTTATACAGGAAATATGAGTTTTTTGAATAGTTTATAAAGTCCAAAATACTTCATTTATTATTTAAAATCAGTAGCAATTGGATTGGTGTCAAAATACTATGTAGAACTCATTTTATACACAAAAAGGGTATAATCGGTATTTACCGAATCAATGCCATAACCTTAGGTTATGAGCAGGTTAAAAATAATTAAAAATATTTAAAAATCCCAAAATATTATCTTACATCAGTGGGTAAAAGGTTTGGTGTCAAAAATGGGGTTTAGATAGGCTTTATGCTAATGACGCCGTTTAATTACTAAAAGGCGTTCTAATTACGCTAATGAGCATAACTCCTAATCTAGACCTCCAACTGATGTGAAAAATTTAGGGACATGTTTATAAATCAGTAACAAAGATTATTGTCCTTTCACATATCCAAAATTCTCGTTTTATGGCCAAAAGGGCATATTGGTCAACATTAGGCAATTTAACGGAAACGTGTAAACTACTCGGGTAATCAACGAACCAACCACAGAGGGTTATACTAACATGTAGTCTGGTCCTAAGGAAGCTCTAAGGCATTTTCAAATCATACTAAATCGGTTCAGAACTGAAGTCAAAGCAAAAGTTAAAGTTTTGCGACTTTCGGTTCCGAACCGGGTCTAAACAGGAAATTGTCGGGTCGGGCATGCTTAGGCATGTTCTTACATTTATTACTAAGTTATATGAGTGATAAAATAGGTTACACGCCTTCTGCATTGTTAATTAGGTGTTAATTCGAAAATCATGCTTCTGTTGACTTTTTACAAACAACTTTGACCCGACATTTGATCTAGTTAGAGCGGGAATCAGAGGGTGCCCTTTTAAGGGTTTATTGCCCACATAATTACCAACTTATAACTACCTTCAATTCGACTAATCACTGGACCATTAATGATTAATCGCTAAGTCAAACGTTAATTACGACGGTTTGACTTTTAAGCTAATAACTAAGTAAAACTCAATTAAGGAAGGTCAAGGGTACTTACCAAAGTCTAATGCACGACTAGGGATGACTTGGGTCTGCTCTTATGCTCCAGGAAGCTCCACAAATGCAGATGGAAGGTATGATCAAATTGTTGCAACATGAGGGCCTTTTATAGTGAATTTGGTTGCTTATGATCATGCCACACAAGTCTAGCATTGTTCCCAGATCATTTACAAGTGCTCCTAAGCCTAAAAATCAGTAGGGGTCGTGCATGGAAGTGAAAAATATCTTTCTAAGTCGGTTACATGCTCAAAACAGGAACTGTCCCGTTTTTCTGTTGCTGTGCATGCCTTACGGACCGTAAGGCTTGACCCTTACGGTCCGTAAGCCTTTTCCAGAGGGCAAAAATCTTTTGACCTTTCAGGCTTCGAACGGGTAACTAGTGTAATACGATTTTGGACCATTATTTTCAGTATGGGGCCTCATGTTTGGGTCATGAACAGTTTATACCACCATGATATGATATAAAGTTTTCTTGGATCCTTTTGAAAGTGCCGTAAATGAAGGTTGTCGTGCATATCCTTGTAGGATTCCATTTTTGTGTAATTTGAATCAAATCATTGCTAGCAATTACCGGATTTGAGTATATCGGATGTTTATAATATAGATTAGGGTCTTAGGATTTATAATTAGGTCGTTTAGAGGTATTTAATTAACATGTCGACGCTTTTAAATCCTACCATGCATCCTTGACTAGATCCGGGTTTATAACACTTTGTCTTGCACGACACGTGTCGTTATTTTATTGGACACGAATTTTTGAGGTGTTACATCCTCACCCCCTTAAAAGAAATCTCGACCTCGAGATTTAGTGAAATAAGTGAGGGTACTTTTCTTTCATTGTGGACTCAACCTCCCATGTGTACTCGGGACCTCTACGGGCATCCCATTTTACCTTTACAATAGGCACATGCTTCCTTCGAAGCTTCTTAACCTGTCGATCCTCGATCGACACGGGTTTTTCAACAAACTTCAAGCTCTCTTCTATGTGCACATCTGTATGTGGTATGACTAGTGATTCATCAGCAACACTTCTTCAGATTGCAGATGTGGAATACATTGTGAATACCACTGAGCTCTTTAGGAAAGTTTAACTTATAGGAAACTGATCCGACACATTCGATGACCTCAAATGGTCCTATGTATCTCGGGCTTAACTTGCCTTTCTTACCAAATCGCATCACTCCCTTCCAGGGTGATACTTTAAGTAACACTTTATCACCTACCTCGAATTTCATAGGTTTACGCTTTAAATCTGCGTAGCTTTTCTGCCTATCCCTGGAAGCTTTCAGGCGATCGCGAATCTGGACAATCTTGTCCGTCGTTTCAAAGACTATTTCAGGTCCTGTCAGTTGGACATCTCCAACTTCCGCCCAACAAACTGGCGTTCTGCACTTTCTACCGTACAAGGCCTCGAAAGGCGCAGCCTTAATGCTGGTATGGTAGCTATTGTTATATGAGAACTCGATCAATGGTAGGTGGTTATCCCAACTACCACCTAAATCAATCACACATGCACGAAGCATGTCTTCTAAGGTTTGGATTGTACGCTCACTCTGCCCGTCCGTCTGAGGATGGTAAGCCGTACTGAAATTTAAGCGTGTGCCCAAAGATTGTTGGAAACTTTTCCAAAAATGGGATGTGTATCTAGTATCTCTGTCAGAGATAATAGACACTGGTACGCCATGTAGAGATACAATCTTATCTACGTACAATTGGGCCAACATGTCAGAGTTGTATGTCTCCTTGATGGGTAGGAAATGTGCTGACTTAGTCAGTCTATCTACTATCACCCATATCATTTCCTTTCCTTGTCTTTGGCATCTTGGTGATGAAATCCATCGTCACCATTTCCCACTTCCACGTGGGAAGTTCAGGCTGTTGCAGCAAACCTGACGACTTCTGATGTTCAGCTTTGACTTGTGCACACGTCAAACATTTAGCTACATAGGTAGCTACAGACTTCTTCAAGCCTATCCACCAATAGTTTGCCTTTAGATCCTGGTACATCTTGTCAGCTCCAGGATGAACGTAATATTTAGAACTATGGGCTTCCTGGAGGATAACATCCCGAAGTCCTCCATGAACTGGAACCCATATTCGTCCATTTAACCTTAGGATTCCGTCCTTGCCATAGGATAACTGTTCTTCAGTCACTCCTAACTTTTCATTAGGATAGTTAGCTTCCAACACAGCTTCCTTCTGTGCAGCTAACAACCTTTCGTTCAACCCATTCTTTATCTCAATGCTCTTAGCATTGATCCTTATAGGCTTCAGTCTTTCCTTCTGACTTAAGGCATCGGTGACTACATTCGCCTTGCCAGGATGGTATCTTATCTCACAATCATAGTCATTCAAAGTTTCCATCCAACGTCGTTGCCTCATGTTCAAATCCTTTTGGTTAAACAGGTGCTGGAGGCTCTTGTGATCAGAATAGATCACACACTTGATACCATATAAATAGTGCCTCCATAGCTTCAGTGCAAATACAACGGCACCCAACTCCAAGTCATGGGTGGTGTAATTCTTTTCATGTACCTTTAACTGACGTGAAGCATAGGCAATAACCTTGCCTTTCTGCATAAGTACACACCCCATGCTAGTGTGTGATGCGTCGCAGTAAACCACGAATTCTTCGGTACCTTCAGGCAATGTCAAAACAGGTGCATTGCTTAGCTTCTGCTTAAGGGTATCAAAGGATTCTTGTTGCTTGGGTCCCCAATTGAACTTTATATCCTTCCTAGTCAAAGAAGTTAGGGGTGCAGCAATCCTTGAAAATTTTTCAATAAAACGCCTGTAATATCCTGCCAATCCCAAGAAACTGCGAATTTCTGTGGGCGTCTTCGGCTCTTGCCAATTCATGACAGCTTCAACCTTAGCGGGATCTACTTAGATACCACGCTCACTAACCACATGTCCAAGGAATTGGACTTCTCGAAGCCAGAATTCACACTTAGAGAATTTGGCGTAGAGCTTTTCCTGTTGAAGTAGCGAAAGAATACATCGAAGATGTTTCTCATGGTCGGCCTGATTCTTTGAATAAATCAGAATGTCGTCAATGAAGACGATAACAAATTTATCCAAGTATGGTTTGCAGACACGGTTCATGAGATCCATGAATGCCGCTGGTGCATTAGTGAGCCCAAAAGGCATCACTAGGAACTCGTAATGACCATAACGAGTCCTAAATGCAGTCTTGTGTACGTCTTCATCTCTAACCTTCAGTTGGTGGTAGCCTGACCTTAAGTCAATCTTAGAGAAATAACTTGCCCCTTGAAGTTGATCGAACAGATCGTCGATCCTGGGCAATGGGTACCTATTCTTGATAGTGACCTTATTAAGCTCACGGGAATCGATGCACAGACGCATCGATCCATCCTTCTTCTTGACAAATAAGATTGGTGCTCCCCAAGGAGACGAACTAGGTCTAATGAAACCCTTGGCTAGCAATTCCTCTAGTTGCGTCCTCAATTCCTTCATCTCTGTTGGTGCCAACCTATAAGGCGCCCTTGCTACTGGTGCTGCTCCAGGGATGATGTCAATTCTGAATTCTACTTGTCTATCTGGTGGTAAACCAGGTAGTTCTTCAGGAAAAACTTCAGTGTATTCAGAAATGACAGGAATATCCTCAATCTTAGGCTTCGGCTCATCAATAGTCACTTGTGCCATGTAGATGACACAGCCCTTCTTCAAACACTTAGAGGCCTTGAGCATAGACACTTGCTCAGGCAGTCCATATTGGGTATCCCCCTGAATGGTAAGTGATTCACCAAACGGAGCCTTGATCACCACTTGCTTCTTGTTGCAGACAATCTGGGCCTGGTTATGAGATAACCAGTCCATACCCAGAACTATGTCGAAACCAGCTAACTTCAAAGGAAGTAGGGACAAAGGAAAAGAGTGGTTCTTAATGGATATGAAACATCCATCTAATATGGTTGAGGCAGTTTCTAAGGTGCCATCTGCTAATTCCACCTCATACTTCACACTTAAGGTTTTAACAGGTAAGTTCAACAATTTACAAAACTTATTATCTACGAATGACTTATCAGCGCCTGAATCAAAAAGTACTCTTGCATAGACATCGTTTATGAGAAAGGTACCTGTGATCACATTATCGTCCTGCACAGCTTCCTTTGCATCCATCCTGAAGACCCTAGCATTGGTCTTCTTTCCTTCATCAGCTTTCTTTGCATATTTTGGGCAATTTGTCTTAATGTGCCCTTTTTCGTTGCAACTGTAGCACGTTACGTCTCTCAATTTCTTGCACTCTAGGGTTTTATGTTCTGAAGATTTGCAAATCCCACAAGGCCTTGGCTGAGATTGGGATTTTGAGTCAAGTCTGCACCTCCCATAGTGGTGCTTCTGACAATTCTTACACTTGGGCTTTTCTCCAGATTGATGCCCATCCTTCCTAGAACCAGACCCCTTCTTATGGTCATTGTTTCCCCGGTGCTTCTTATCTGACCGTCGCGAATTGTCATCTTCACGCTTCCTTTTCTCGGCATCCATGTTCCTCAGCGATCTCTGTCTGACCGCGTCCAGTGTGAGGGACAAAGATATATCAGCTACAGATCTGAAAGTAGCTGGCCGAGAGGCTTTCACACTTGCCTTAATTTCTGGGGCTAAACCCCCAATGAAACGAGCTATTCTTTTGGGTTCCGGGGTCACCAGATAAGGAACCAACCTTGACATTGTATTAAAGCTCGTAAGGTAAGCTTGGCAATCCAGGTTTTTCATTACCAATGACAGAAAATCCGACTCGATCTTTTCAACCTCATGCTGAGGGCAGTAGTTCTCCCTGATGAGGGCAACGAATTGTTCCCATGTCATATTGTACAGTGGAATCTTCCCTGTAGCTTGAATCAACGATCTCCACCAGGCTAAGGCCTCACCTTTGAACGATTGAGACACATACTTTACCACATCCATCTCAGCGCACCCGCTTATATCAACCACGGTGTCCATCTCATCCAACCACGTCATGCAGTCTATAGCTCCTTTCTCCCCAGTGAAATCCCTGGGTTTACATGAAACAAAGTACTTGTAGGAGCAACCCTTATCACGGGGTTCTTGATTCAAAACA
>CM060420.1:179685605-179716369 GCA_030545235.1 Helianthus tuberosus
ACATTCCCTGGTAATGTCATTTAATAACGGTTATCACTCGAAATTCCAGATAGAAGTTCTTATATTTCTTTTATTGAAAATTCTGACTTCTGCATATAAAGTTTTTCGCATTGTTACTTTTCCTAACGGTCATCATACCAGGAGGATTTATTTCATAATAGCGAATATTGATTCATTTCATTTCTTGGTAAATCCACATGTTATGTTGCGCATGTGGTTCGTTTAATTTCTGAATTCCACTGGAGGGCTTCATTCTAATTTGTCGTTTTATCCAAACTCAAATATCCTTTAGTTAGACTTGATTTTGGCACGGTGAACCGCATTATTGCTAAACAATGACTCTTAATATCGAATCAATAAATTTTGAAAAACTCAATTTTCTTTGGCATCCATGGTTTCTGTTATGACCATGTCCGAAATTTTTATTTATTTAAACTCGTTTTGTTTAAACCGAGTTCAATTGTTTTAACTTGCTCGCATTACATATTCAATTCAAAGTTCCATATGATGAATTAAAAACCATCATATTCGAAATAATCCTAACAAACATTTCAATTCTCTTGAACTATAACACGTTGGTGTGATCCTCGACTTCACTAAATCATTTCTATAATCACAATCACTTTGAGGTGACATTTTCACAAAATCTGAAGATTGCGCTAATCTCGGATTTAATCATTTAATTATTTATATTAAATCCACTTTGTTGATTTATTCTATACAAAGAATCTTAAAATAATCATGTGCTCAGATAATGATACCCAAATTCATATTTCGGTATATCTCTTAATAGTTATTACAATATCAATCGAGCCTTTCGTAATATTTATTGCTCTATCATTATTGATCGAAAAACATTATATATAAATTTAATCGATTATATATGGAATTACCTAATTTACAAATATAGTATTTCTATATTCTTGTTAAACCATTGAGGTAAAGAATTTATATTTTTATATATAAATATATAAAAATTTATGTTGAAGTATACTTTCATATAAGTTTACGTTCAGTTATTTATTATTGATAATTAATATTAGTTTTATTATTAATAATAAATTAATAACAAGAGTGTTGGTATTATTTTAAAATACTAGGGTTCTTGTCAGAGGCAGATATTGAATAGCCTAGCCTTAGTTAGGCATGGATTGGCCACCTATGCTTAAACAAGGCAGCACTAATCAATATCCAACCATGATAATAACTAGTTAATATATATAAATTAAGTCATCGTACTTATTTAGTAAATTTTAATTATATATAAAAATATTTTACTTTGTACTGTAAGGAGAAGACATATTTTCATAAAACAATACCAGAATTAGAGGGACGAATAAAATTTTATAAAATTATCTATCACATGTTTTGTGGTAACTATGTACCGTAATGTTCTGGTAAGAAAATAACCATATAAGAATAATATGATAGTCATCAACTACGTTGAGTTAGGAGAACATTGTAATATATAAGAATAGTTCCCGTTTTCACTTATTTACAACATTTGTAAATACATTCACAACGTTATTTGGTTTCAAAATGAAAATAAGTAATCCCATAGAATCAACCCAATAAGTGTAATATATGTACAAAAGTGTTTGTACGAATATTTTGTACAATAAATATTTTTACACAATTATTTACAACTTTCATTTAACATTATAAATAATAGTGATTTCTTTTACAAAATAATAATACTAAAATATTTTGTAATGTAATAACTTTATTGCGGTATTTTGTAATATATATTACATAGTAAATATAAGTTATTTTACATAGTATAGTAAAATACTAAAATAATATTTATTTAAAAGCAGTAACTATTTACATATAGTAAAAAATGTGTAACAAATAATATATTATATAATATTTATATTTGATATATAAAATACGGTTCAAGACAAGTACACAAATAATATATTATATTTGTCTTACAAATATAATATAATTGATCATGTCAAAACAAATTGTTTTTTTTTTTTTTATATATCAATCTCTAGGATATAATATGCAAAATATGGTCACTAATAGTGTACTATCACATTATTTCACGATTCAAAACAACTTGGAACTCTAAACAATAATACACTAAATCTATAATCTTTTGGTGTATCTTTGTAAATCACTCATCTCAACACTTTGATTTTCTAATATCATAAATATTTGACAAATCATTTTTTTCATACTTTTATTTCATTTGGAACCTGTCAATTCTAACTCCTCCTCAGTTACCAATCAAAGTAAGCTTTCTCTTGACAAAGAATTTTATTAATTCTAAAAATTTTAAATATCTATTAATCCTATATCTTTTGACTTGCTCTGGAAAGCATACCATTTCATTTCATTCGTTTGTCATCGATTTCTTAAACTAATTTAGTTAAACTATTGAATCTTATCTATTGTCGATATTTTAATTCTGTGTCATCTACCCTAATATTATTAACTAAAAAGATGACATAAATCTAAAAGAAATATCATAACCCAAATACACTTGGAAGTTGGAACCTGAGATGAAGAAAAAGTATTCCTACTTATTCAGTAAATCTCGAGGACGAGATTTTTATTAAGGTGGGGAGAATGTAACGACTCACACAAAAACGTCCTAAAAACGTTCCGTAAGTATAAACCCGGACCTTGATGTAACAAACCCTCATTAAAAGTCCTATTTATTTTATTATTTTATCTAAAAGGAAACCCTAATTAAGAAACCCAAGTGATTCTACGCAAACCCTAAAATTATCAGAACAATCAGAATCAGGATCGGGGCCCCTAAAACTCAGGGGGGGTATTCCCTACTCGATGATTATCCTTATAAATTATTATAAAAATCAAATTTAATTAAATCGTCGACTCATCAGGCCTAGTCCCACGCGTGGCAAGCCTATAAGTAATTCGTGTCTCTTACGGACCGTAACATTAATAATCTTACGGACCGTAAGCACCCTTACGGACCGTAACATTAGGAGTCTTACGGTCCGTAAGCTAATCAAATTTCGTGTATAAATAGCAGGCCTTGGCACTTGAATTCTGACATTTGAGCGACGATCAAATTCCAAACGTACGCTGAGTTATCGTCCAAATACTCACAATTAACACGCACAAATCACTAATTAGTATAGCGGGGTGCTGCAGAACAGGGTATTAACTCGATCGCTGCTACGATTCAATGTCCGATCGATTAAACTATCCAATGGATGTTTAAGTGCCGCTCAAATTGAGTTTATACTTTGTTATTCATCGTGATTTCGACTTGAATGTTTGAGTGTTGTTCGAACTCGGACTATACTCTGTCATTCGTTGTGAATCCGCTGAATTGATAAGTATTGCACTTTGTCATTCGTTGTGAGGGTTTTATCTCGTGAGTTATCGTAAATGCTGTATTAAGTTATCTACCTAGTTCGTGTGCACTAGGTTACAAGGTTAATTAATAGGCTAAGCTCTGCCTATAGGAATCTGCAAAAGCTTAGCTGTAGACTAAACTTTGCCTGTATAAATCTGCAATATAGAGGCTTATCTGTAACTTTGGCCGTATGAATCTGCATGCTTATAATGTGAGTCATTCTCTTTTTATCAAATCTGTTTATAAAAGTATGTTTATTTTCAAGATTATAATTACAGTGATTAAGTATATGTAGTCACCAAATTACAGCCGGTATGTGGGGTATTGTGCACATTACTGTTTTTATCAATTTAGGTGGGCGTACCTAATTAATGATACTCGTTACTATTGGGTGAACGGACTCAATAGTAATATGACCACAGTCACCGAAACGAGTCGATGACAAATACTGTGGGTAGTTGGTTGAAATAAACATTGTAATCTCTCTTAATACTGTAAATTATAACAAAAGAGTCATTTTAGCAAATGAATGATTCACTCAGTATTTCCCGCTGACAAAACCTTTTTCAAACATGTTTCAGGTAATTACAATAGATTGGAGTAAGAGATGGGTACGACACTGAAAGACTTCAAGAAGTGGCTTATTTTATTAATTAAATCGAATTAAGAAATATTGTTTATGTAATAAAATTTATCCTTATTAAAGCTACCATTGTAAAACATGGGTTTATCCCATCTATTTAATAAATAAAATCCGGTGTTTTCTAAACTCTGATAATTTTCCTAACTCACGGTCCTGATAAAATTTCCGCTGCAATATTTTTCAAAGTAAATCACCGGTACCACTGGGCTGTTCGCGACTCTCGATTCCGTCCAGGGTGGGTCGGGGGCCGTGACAGAAGGTGGTATCAGAGCCAACTCAAAGAGCCACTGCTTTAAGCCTTTAGGTGTTGTGATAATAATACCTAAATCTATAATACTATATAATACATCTCCTTAGGATTAAAATGTAATTTTACCCCTTAATTTTAAGATGGCAGATCAAGAGTCTTGCTTGTTCCGTGATCTTTCGTCCCTTTCTCCCAATTTTACCCTCAATTCAATGTCACTTGCCCACAAATAAGTCTTGAGGCCGATAAAAAATGCTTAGATGATTCAAACCGTCAGCGCAATTACTAATTCAATCAATTAGGTTTCATGTGGTCATTGCCCTATTCAATGGTATTGAAGGTGATTAAATGTTGCAGTTGAGGCGTTAGTGCGTTTCTATCCTACCCAACCAAGGTTCCTGCGAATTTTAGGTTATAACAGGTATTGAAGATGATTGAATGTTGAGATTGAGGTGTTCATGCGTCAAGCGCTGATTACGCTCTTCTTCTGCCAACGGTAAGTTGTGTATTTAGGTTCCCTAATTTCTGTTGTTTCTTTTAAACCTAATTCGGGTCTTCGTCGTGGATAGATTTTGCTTCCTAATCTTAATTGCAAACTAATTCATGTGCTTTAAAAACTGAAAATGGTGAAACAGGTCATTGAGTAATTGAAGACGATCACGTGGTGAACACAGAGAATAGCATGATTGCACAATATCGTATCGTACCAGTTCCGTAGGTATGCACAATACTGGACACGATGTTGTTGTTTTGTATTTTCGATTTCACCTCAAATTGTTGTTGAAGTAATTAGGAAGCCTCCGTTTTGAAAGGCTTAGGTAAACGAATTTCAAACCATATGTTATATAGATTTCTTTATCTGATTGATTATTGTCCAATTGACCTCTTAACTTAGTTTTGTTGCTAGAGTAGTAAGCATAAAACCTGTTTTTCCCTTGTTGTTGAAGGAACTAGGAAGCAACCATTTTGAAGGGTAAGTCAGCCATCTACTTCTAATCAGATTGGTAACTGACTTTCCAACGTTAACTTTGCTTTATTAAGTTTTAATCAGATTGTTAAGACAATTTCAAATACATTACACTGATTTCTTGTTAATTACCATGTTTTCACTACACGTGGTTACTTGGTTACTCTTTCAATGTGGTTTTACTTTGCAACTAGCAATTTATAATTTATATACATAACTGGATGGTGTATAATAGAAATTTTGGTGCAGGGAAGAAATTTGATTGATTGATTGAAATATTAGGGTTTTAGGTGCCCCATTTGTGTTTCTTGATTCTTTAAAGTTGAACATTGTGGTTTGAGAGTTTGATTTTGTTTTGTAAGTAGCAAAAATGGCTTGTATGAAATTGGGATCCAAAGCAGATGCGTTTCAGAAAAAAGGCCAAGCTTGGTATGTTCTTTAATCTCTGGTAAACTTGTTATGCATTCTGATCTGTTGAGTACATATTGATATAACTAATTGTATATGTGTATGTGTGTGTAATGTGTATATGCAACATGATGGAGTATGATGCTGTGACTTTTGTGGTTATGAATTTCTTGATGATATGTGGATTTTAGGTGGTTATCTTTATCCAATATAGGTGTTTTTTTAATTTTATTTTTTTATCAAAGTTTAGCATCAAATTTTTGTTCCTAAAAAGTTTGAAATCATGTGTTTTTCTGATGTGACATAGAGGATCCAGATCAATGTTGAGGGAAAAAGCAATGTGTTTGACTTCAAAAGTCAAATTTGGTTTTTTTAAGTCAAATTGTTAAAGGGGACTTAGTTGCATTGAGGGTTGCTTTTCAAGTTACCATCTTGTTTTTGAAAATTGAAAAAAGTTGTGATTGTGTTTTCAAGTTACCATCTTGTTTTTGAAAATGTAAAGAATTTGCGTTTGTGTTAAAGCTTAGAAGTAATTTGTTTGACCTCATAAGTCAAAGGTTAGGTCTGTTATCTCAACAGGAACTTGATTGCATTGAGGGGTGTTTTCTAAGACTATGGGGTATGGGGCGTGGGTTGGAGAGAAACGCCCAAGTCACCACCCCGGGTGGGCTTGGGTTTGGGCGTGGCCCCTTGGGCGGGAGTTTAAGTACGGGCGTGGGGCATGCTAGCGATCCTATGTGGCCGGCTCTTATTGGCTTGTTTGCTAGGGCATAGCGGGCCATGTTTAATTTTAGATTTTTTTATTTTTATTTTAATACACCTGGCCAAGCCACGCCGGGCTAGCCACGCCCGCCATACCCCACGGACACGTCACTCACCAGCGGGGGGGCTCGAACTCCACGTGTCAACCCATGCCCCAAACCCCCGCCCCACCATACCCCATGGTCTAAAGTTTACACCATAATCTTTCAGCTCTATGATTGTGCATCCCAGGATTTAAAGAACCCATTTTATCGATAGAATTTTAAAAGTAATGATTTTGACCTCAAAAGTCAAAGGGCATCTCTGTTGTCTTTCCTGTCAACAGAATTGTGAAATCAGTTTAGAGAAATTAAAATTCTAGCCAATGAAAGTTTGATTTTCAATGTCAACAGGCTAAGAATAAAAGAAGATGCAAAACAAGAGTGTTCAAATTTTTATTTATTTATCTTTTTATACTTTTTTTTTTCAGTTTCCTTTGCTTTCAAGAAGTGGGGTTATGGAAAAATTGATAGCAGATGCATGCATCTGAGAAAGGAGACACAAATTGTACCATAAACCTCAAAGACATTCCGGGCGGGGCCAAAACATTTGAACTTGTTGCAAAATTCTGTTACGGAGTAAAACACGAAATCACCGCCTCAAATGTAGTACACCTCCGTTGTGCCGCCGAGCATCTAGAAATGACTGAACAGTATGGCGAGGACAACTTAATTTCACAAACAGAAATCTTTTTTAATCAAGTCGTTCTTAAAAGTTGGAAAGATTCACTAAAATGCCTCCAAACATGTGGCTATAAAAATATTATCCCTCATGCTGAAGAGCTTAACATTACAAAACGGCGTATAGAGTCGTTGGCGGTCAAGGCGAGCACCAACCCGAATTTGTTCGGTTGGCCCATGATTGACCATGGTGGGCCCATGCAGAGCCCGAGCGGTAGTTTGTTGTGGAATGGTATAAGCACCGGGGCCCGTCCTGTAAATCTGAACTTGGATCGGTGGTTTGATGACGTCTTTGACTTTACCTCTTTACAAAAAGTTGACTTTGGTAACGGAAGCTCGCGGAATTAAATAAGAAATCATAGCAGGCTCGCTTGAGTAATATGCAAAGAAGTATTTACCAGGGTTAAGTCACCGGAAAAGTTCTCATATGAGCCCGACCGCAATTGATCCGCCACCGGAAGAAGCCAAAAGATTTTACTCGAGGAAATTGACTGTTTACTTCCGATGCAAAAAGGGCTCGTCTCAACAAAGTTTTTATTCGGTCTTTTACGAACCGCTTTGATTCTTCGGGCTAGCCCGTCTTGTATATCAAATTTGGAAAAAATAATTGGGATGCAACTTGATCAGGCAACCCTTGAAGATTTATTAATGCCGAATTTTTCTTATTCGATGGAAACGTTGTATAATTTTGAATGCGTGCTGAGGATGGTTCAACATTTTATGGCTATTGATCAAGCAACAGGTGGTGCGTCTCCTTGTTCTATCAAGGATGAATAGTTGTTGGGTTCACCATCTCTGACACCTGTCACCATGGTGGCTAAGCTAATTGACAGTTACTTGGTGGAAGTTGCACCCGATGTTAATTTAAAGCTTACAAAGTTCATGGCTCTTGCTGAGGCTGTTCCCGAGTAAGCTAGACCGATGGATGATGTCTTGTATTGTATCAACCAGTTCTAATATGTTTCCTCTTTCTTGTAAAACATATGCCAACACATCAAACAATCATGTTACAGTTTTGACTTTTTGGGTCAAAGAATGCTTGTATTGTGTTGGCATTTATTTTAAAAGGCATAATACAGTTCACTGAAGGGGTGTTTGAATGTGTGTTTTAGAAGTGATTATGTGAATCCAAAACCCCCCAAAACGTTAAAATGTTTGTTAAAGCAAAAAAAGTCCTACTTACCAAAGTCCTACTTCTATATGATTTTTTATCGTTTTAAGGTTTAAGGTTTGAGTTATGTTTCTGCCTCATATATTGTCGACTCCGCTGCAACGCGCGGGTTCCCTACTAGTTTATATAAAAGAGTTAGGAGATTGTTGTTAACTGGTAGCACACAGGATAGCATTTAGACTTGAACTTAAGAAAAGATGCCTTAGTATCAGCTTCAAGATAAGCTAAGTACTTGTGTAAATAAATATGATGGAATTTTGGTGTGCCATAAGTAATTGATGAAGTAATGTCACAGGACAACTAAGTCCAGAGTCAGTAGTTGAGAGAATGATCAACGGTGATATGACCAAAAGCACTAGTTGAGAGAATGATCAACAGTGTTATGATTAGAATCACTAGTTGAAAGAATGATCAACAGTGATATGACCGCAATTACTAGTTGAGAGAATGATCAACAGTAATATGACCTGAGTCACTAGTTGAAAGAATGATCAATAGTAAATTGACACTGTCACAGGAATCGTCCAGTGGTCAAAATAATAATAAGATATGTTATGGAAATACAAATTTCCTTAATTCCGAATAAAAGCCCTAATAAGATAGGCATTTTTGAAAAGATACTATTTATAGGAAATAGAAAATTTTCTCCGGCAAGACTGGGTATGATGTAGCAGACTCTCCAGTTTGTCCGGATATACTGAAGATACCTCTCCGGCGAGAACCGGGTAAGAAGGTATATAATATATCAGCAAGTGACAAGATTTCCCTAAATAGTATCATGACCAGATATCTGACTAGTTTTTGAAATATAAATATGTTAAATACATTGACCTGATAGATGGTATGTTTATTTCAGCATGTGAAATATATGATTATATAGATATATATATATATATATATATCTATAAGAAATTCCAAAAGTTAATTTGGAATAAAGCACCAGTATCTGTGTCTAGATTTCTTTATTAGGAATCTCTTTTCCGATATCAAACATTATTTCGTTTGATTATCTGCCTAGTAACTTGAGCGACAATAATAAAAAAACCCATTAAGTTGGGATACCATCAAAAGTATAAGAAATTCCAATACACTATTAACGCAAGTAAGAAGTATATAAAGTTGTGCTAGTACACAAGAAAACACATGAAACTTAAATTATACGTCCACGGACGTTGAAATATATCACACACGACTTCCAAGGCAAGACCTTTGGAAAATATAATTGGGCATTATGACACCAATGCTAATTCCGTCAGTAGAAGAACTATTAAAAGAAGCACTTTGCCACACGATCCTACAAGCGACAAGAATATCGCTGAGGTACGCTACAGTTTAATCAGAGTCATAAGTATTCATATACTTTTGCAAATTCCCTATTTCATTTTATTTGACATTCCCTGGTAATGTCATTTAATAACGGTTATCACTCGAAATTCCAGATAGAAGTTCTTATATTTCTTTTATTGAAAATTCTGACTTCTGCATATAAAGTTTTTCGCATTGTTACTTTTCCTAACGGTCATCATACCAGGAGGATTTATTTCATAATAGCGAATATTGATTCATTTCATTTCTTGGTAAATCCACATGTTATGTTGCGCATGTGGTTCGTTTAATTTCTGAATTCCACTGGAGGGCTTCATTCTAATTTGTCGTTTTATCCAAACTCAAATATCCTTTAGTTAGACTTGATTTTGGCACGGTGAACCGCATTATTGCTAAACAATGACTCTTAATATCGAATCAATAAATTTTGAAAAACTCAATTTTCTTTGGCATCCATGGTTTCTGTTATGACCATGTCCGAAATTTTTATTTATTTAAACTCGTTTTGTTTAAACCGAGTTCAATTGTTTTAACTTGCTCGCATTACATATTCAATTCAAAGTTCCATATGATGAATTAAAAACCATCATATTCGAAATAATCCTAACAAACATTTCAATTCTCTTGAACTATAACACGTTGGTGTGATCCTCGACTTCACTAAATCATTTCTATAATCACAATCACTTTGAGGTGACATTTTCACAAAATCTGAAGATTGCGCTAATCTCGGATTTAATCATTTAATTATTTATATTAAATCCACTTTGTTGATTTATTCTATACAAAGAATCTTAAAATAATCATGTGCTCAGATAATGATACCCAAATTCATATTTCGGTATATCTCTTAATAGTTATTACAATATCAATCGAGCCTTTTGTAATATTTATTGCTCTATCATTATTGATCGAAAAACATTATATATAAATTTAATCGATTATATATGGAATTACCTAATTTACAAATATAGTATTTCTATATTCTTGTTAAACCATTGAGGTAAAGAATTTATATTTTTATATATAAATATATAAAAATTTATGTTGAAGTATACTTTCATATAAGTTTACGTTCAGTTATTTATTATTGATAATTAATATTAGTTTTATTATTAATAATAAATTAATAACAAGAGTGTTGGTATTATTTTAAAATACTAGGGTTCTTGTCAGAGGCATATATTGAATAGCCTAGCCTTAGTTAGGCATGGATTGGCCACCTATGCTTAAACAAGGCAGCACTAATCAATATCCAACCATGATAATAACTAGTTAATATATATAAATTAAGTCATCGTACTTATTTAGTAAATTTTAATTATATATAAAAATATTTTACTTTGTACTGTAAGGAGAAGACATATTTTCATAAAACAATACCAGAATTAGAGGGACGAATAAAATTTTATAAAATTATCTATCACATGTTTTGTGGTAACTATGTACCGTAATGTTCTGGTAAGAAAATAACCATATAAGAATAATATGATAGTCATCAACTACGTTGAGTTAGGAGAACATTGTAATATATAAGAATAGTTCCCGTTTTCACTTATTTACAACATTTGTAAATACATTCACAACGTTATTTGGTTTCAAAATGAAAATAAGTAATACCATAGAATCAACCCAATAAGTGTAATATATGTACAAAAGTGTTTGTACGAATATTTTGTACAATAAATATTTTTACACATTTATTTACAACTTTCATTTAACATTATAAATAATAGTGATTTCTTTTACAAAATAATAATACTAAAATATTTTGTAATGTAATAACTTTATTGCGGTATTTTGTAATATATATTACATAGTAAATATAAGTTATTTTACATAGTATAGTAAAATACTAAAATAATATTTATTTAAAAGCAGTAACTATTTACATATAGTAAAAAATGTGTAACAAATAATATATTATATAATATTTATATTTGATATATAAAATACGGTTCAAGACAAGTACACAAATAATATATTATATTTGTCTTACAAATATAATATAATTGATCATGTCAAAACAAATTGTTTTTTTTTTTATATATATCAATCTCTAGGATATAATATGCAAAATATGGTCACTAATAGTGTACTATCACATTATTTCACGATTCAAAACAACTTGGAACTCTAAACAATAATACACTAAATCTATAATCTTTTGGTGTATCTTTGTAAATCACTCATCTCAACACTTTGATTTTCTAATATCATAAATATTTGACAAATCATTTTTTTTCATACTTTTATTTCATTTGGAACCTGTCAATTCTAACTCATCCTCAGTTACCAATCAAAGTAAGCTTTCTCTTGACAAAGAATTTTATTAATTCTAAAAATTTTAAATATCTATTAATCCTATATCTTTTGACTTGCTCTGGAAAGCATACCATTTCATTTCATTCGTTTGTCATCGATTTCTTAAACTAATTTAGTTAAACTATTGAATCTTATCTATTGTCGATATTTTAATTCTGTGTCATCTACCCTAATATTATTAACTAAAAAGATGACATAAATCTAAAAGAAATATCATAACCCAAATACACTTGGAAGTTGGAACCTGAGATGAAGAAAAAGTATTCCTACTTATTCAGTAAATCTCGAGGACGAGATTTTTATTAAGGTGGGGAGAATGTAACGACTCACACAAAAACGTCCTAAAAACGTTCCGTAAGTATAAACCCGGACCTTGATGTAACAAACCCTCATTAAAAGTCCTATTTATTTTATTATTTTATCTAAAAGGAAACCCTAATTAAGAAACCCAAGTGATTCTACGCAAACCCTAAAATTATCAGAACAATCAGAATCAGGATCGGGGCCCCTAAAACTCAGGGGGGGTATTCCCTACTCGATGATTATCCTTATAAATTATTATAAAAATCAAATTTAATTAAATCGTCGACTCATCAGGCCTAGTCCCACGCGTGGCAAGCCTATAAGTAATTCGTGTCTCTTACGGACCGTAACATTAATAATCTTACGGACCGTAAGCACCCTTACGGACCGTAACATTAGGAGTCTTACGGTCCGTAAGCTAATCAAATTTCGTGTATAAATAGCAGGCCTTGGCACTTGAATTCTGACATTTGAGCGACGATCAAATTCCAAACGTACGCTGAGTTATCGTCCAAATACTCACAATTAACACGCACAAATCACTAATTAGTATAGCGGGGTGCTGCAGAACAGGGTATTAACTCGATCGCTGCTACGATTCAATGTCCGATCGATTAAACTATCCAATGGATGTTTAAGTGCCGCTCAAATTGAGTTTATACTTTGTTATTCATCGTGATTTCGACTTGAATGTTTGAGTGCTGTTCGAACTCGGACTATACTCTGTCATTCGTTGTGAATCCGCTGAATTGATAAGTATTGCACTTTGTCATTCGTTGTGAGGGTTTTATCTCGTGAGTTATCGTAAATGCTGTATTAAGTTATCTACCTAGTTCGTGTGCACTAGGTTACAAGGTTAATTAATAGGCTAAGCTCTGCCTATAGGAATCTGCAAAAGCTTAGCTGTAGACTAAACTTTGCCTGTATAAATCTGCAATATAGAGGCTTATCTGTAACTTTGGCCGTATGAATCTGCATGCTTATAATGTGAGTCATTCTCTTTTTATCAAATCTGTTTATAAAAGTATGTTTATTTTCAAGATTATAATTACAGTGATTAAGTATATGTAGTCACCAAATTACAGCCGGTATGTGGGGTATTGTGCACATTACTGTTTTTATCAATTTAGGTGGGCGTACCTAATTAATGATACTCGTTACTATTGGGTGAACGGACTCAATAGTAATATGACCACAGTCACCGAAACGAGTCGATGACAAATACTGTGGGTAGTTGGTTGAAATAAACATTGTAATCTCTCTTAATACTGTAAATTATAACAAAAGAGTCATTTTAGCAAATGAATGATTCACTCAGTATTTCCCGCTGACAAAACCTTTTTCAAACATGTTTCAGGTAATTACAATAGATTGGAGTAAGAGATGGGTACGGCACTGAAAGACTTCAAGAAGTGGCTTATTTTATTAATTAAATCGAATTAAGAAATATTGTTTATGTAATAAAATTTATCCTTATTAAAGCTACCATTGTAAAACATGGGTTTATCCCATCTATTTAATAAATAAAATCCGGTGTTTTCTAAACTCTGATAATTTTCCTAACTCACGGTCCTGATAAAATTTCCGCTGCAATATTTTTCAAAGTAAATCACCGGTACCACTGGGCTGTTCGCGACTCTCGATTCCGTCCAGGGTGGGTCGGGGGCCGTGACAGAAGGTGGTATCAGAGCCAACTCAAAGAGCCACTGCTTTAAGCCTTTAGGTGTTGTGATAATAATACCTAAATCTATAATACTATATAATACATCTCCTTAGGATTAAAATGTAATTTTACCCCTTAATTTTAAGATGGCAGATCAAGAGTCTTGCTTGTTCCGTGATCTTTCGTCCCTTTCTCCCAATTTTACCCTCAATTCAATGTCACTTGCCCACAAATAAGTCTTGAGGCCGATAAAAAATGCTTAGATGATTCAAACCGTCAGCGCAATTACTAATTCAATCAATTAGGTTTCATGTGGTCATTGCCCTATTCAATGGTATTGAAGGTGATTGAATGTTGCAGTTGAGGCGTTAGTGCGTTTCTATCCTACCCAACCAAGGTTCCTGCGAATTTTAGGTTATAACAGGTATTGAAGATGATTGAATGTTGAGATTGAGGTGTTCATGCGTCAAGCGCTGATTACGCTCTTCTTCTGCCAACGGTAAGTTGTGTATTTAGGTTCCCTAATTTCTGTTGTTTCTTTTAAACCTAATTCGGGTCTTCGTCGTGGATAGATTTTGCTTCCTAATCTTAATTGCAAACTAATTCATGTGCTTTAAAAACTGAAAATGGTGAAACAGGTCATTGAGTAATTGAAGACGATCACGTGGTGAACACAGAGAATAGCATGATTGCAAAATATCGTATCGTACCAGTTCCGTAGGTATGCACAATACTGGACACGATGTTGTTGTTTTGTATTTTCGATTTCACCTCAAATTGTTGTTGAAGTAATTAGGAAGCCTCCGTTTTGAAAGGCTTAGGTAAACGAATTTCAAACCATATGTTATATAGATTTCTTTATCTGATTGATTATTGTCCAATTGACCTCTTAACTTAGTTTTGTTGCTAGAGTAGTAAGCATAAAACCTGTTTTTCCCTTGTTGTTGAAGGAACTAGGAAGCAACCATTTTGAAGGGTAAGTCAGCCATCTACTTCTAATCAGATTGGTAACTGACTTTCCAACGTTAACTTTGCTTTATTAAGTTTTAATCAGATTGTTAAGACAATTTCAAATACATTACACTGATTTCTTGTTAATTACCATGTTTTCACTACACGTGGTTACTTGGTTACTCTTTCAATGTGGTTTTACTTTGCAACTAGCAATTTATAATTTATATACATAACTGGATGGTGTATAATAGAAATTTTGGTGCAGGGAAGAAATTTGATTGATTGATTGAAATATTAGGGTTTTAGGTGCCCCATTTGTGTTTCTTGATTCTTTAAAGTTGAACATTGTGGTTTGAGAGTTTGATTTTGTTTTGTAAGTAGCAAAAATGGCTTGTATGAAATTGGGATCCAAAGCAGATGCGTTTCAGAAAAAAGGCCAAGCTTGGTATGTTCTTTAATCTCTGGTAAACTTGTTATGCATTCTGATCTGTTGAGTACATATTGATATAACTAATTGTATATGTGTATGTGTGTGTAATGTGTATATGCAACATGATGGAGTATGATGCTGTGACTTTTGTGGTTATGAATTTCTTGATGATATGTGGATTTTAGGTGGTTATCTTTATCCAATATAGGTGTTTTTTTAATTTTATTTTTTTATCAAAGTTTAGCATCAAATTTTTGTTCCTAAAAAGTTTGAAATCATGTGTTTTTCTGATGTGACATAGAGGATCCAGATCAATGTTGAGGGAAAAAGCAATGTGTTTGACTTCAAAAGTCAAATTTGGTTTTTTTAAGTCAAATTGTTAAAGGGGACTTAGTTGCATTGAGGGTTGCTTTTCAAGTTACCATCTTGTTTTTGAAAATTGAAAAAAGTTGTGATTGTGTTTTCAAGTTACCATCTTGTTTTTGAAAATGTAAAGAATTTGCGTTTGTGTTAAAGCTTAGAAGTAATTTGTTTGACCTCATAAGTCAAAGGTTAGGTCTGTTATCTCAACAGGAACTTGATTGCATTGAGGGGTGTTTTCTAAGACTATGGGGTATGGGGCGTGGGTTGGAGAGAAACGCCCAAGTCACCACCCCGGGTGGGCTTGGGTTTGGGCGTGGCCCCTTGGGCGGGAGTTTAAGTACGGGCGTGGGGCATGCTAGCGATCCTATGTGGCCGGCTCTTATTGGCTTGTTTGCTAGGGCATAGCGGGCCATGTTTAATTTTAGATTTTTTTATTTTTATTTTAATACACCTGGCCAAGCCACGCCGGGCTAGCCACGCCCCGCCATACCCCACGGACACGTCACTCACCAGCGGGGGGCTCGAACTCCACGTGTCAACCCATGCCCCAAACCCCCGCCCCACCATACCCCATGGTCTAAAGTTTACACCATAATCTTTCAGCTCTACGATTGTGCATCCCAGGATTTAAAGAACCCATTTTATCGATAGAATTTTAAAAGTAACGATTTTGACCTCAAAAGTCAAAGGGCATCTCTGTTGTCTTTCCTGTCAACAGAATTGTGAAATCAGTTTAGAGAAATTAAAATTCTAGCCAATGAAAGTTTGATTTTCAATGTCAACAGGCTAAGAATAAAAGAAGATGCAAAACAAGAGTGTTCAAATTTTTATTTATTTATCCTTTTATACTTTTTTTTTCAGTTTCCTTTGCTTTCAAGAAGTGGGGTTATGGAAAAATTGATAGCAGATGCATGCATCTGAGAAAGGAGACACAAATTGTACCATAAACCTCAAAGACATTCCGGGCGGGGCCAAAACATTTGAACTTGTTGCAAAATTCTGTTACGGAGTAAAACACGAAATCACCGCCTCAAATGTAGTACACCTCCGTTGTGCCGCCGAGCATCTAGAAATGACTGAACAGTATGGCGAGGACAACTTAATTTCACAAACAGAAATCTTTTTTAATCAAGTCGTTCTTAAAAGTTGGAAAGATTCACTAAAATGCCTCCAAACATGTGGCGATAAAAATATTATCCCTCATGCTGAAGAGCTTAACATTACAAAACGGCGTATAGAGTCGTTGGCGGTCAAGGCGAGCACCAACCCGAATTTGTTCGGTTGGCCCATGATTGACCATGGTGGGCCCATGCAGAGCCCGGGCGGTAGTTTGTTGTGGAATGGTATAAGCACCGGGGCCCGTCCTGTAAATCTGAACTTGGATCGGTGGTTTGATGACGTCTTTGACTTTACCTCTTTACAAAAAGTTGACTTTGGTAACGGAAGCTCGCGGAATTAAATAAGAAATCATAGCAGGCTCGCTTGAGTAATATGCAAAGAAGTATTTACCAGGGTTAAGTCACCGGAAAAGTTCTCATATGAGCCCGACCGCAATTGATCCGCCACCGGAAGAAGCCAAAAGATTTTACTCGAGGAAATTGACTGTTTACTTCCGATGCAAAAAGGGCTCGTCTCAACAAAGTTTTTATTCGGTCTTTTATGAACCGCTTTGATTCTTCGGGCTAGCCCGTCTTGTATATCAAATTTGGAAAAAATAATTGGGATGCAACTTGATCAGGCAACCCTTGAAGATTTATTAATGCCGAATTTTTCTTATTCGATGGAAACGTTGTATAATTTTGAATGCGTGCTGAGGATGGTTCAACATTTTATGGCTATTGATCAAGCAACAGGTGGTGCGTCTCCTTGTTCTATCAAGGATGAATAGTTGTTGGGTTCACCATCTCTGACACCTGTCACCATGGTGGCTAAGCTAATTGACAGTTACTTGGTGGAAGTTGCACCCGATGTTAATTTAAAGCTTACAAAGTTCATGGCTCTTGCTGAGGCTGTTCCCGAGTAAGCTAGACCGATGGATGATGTCTTGTATTGTATCAACCAGTTCTAATATGTTTCCTCTTTCTTGTAAAACATATGCCAACACATCAAACAATCATGTTACAGTTTTGACTTTTTGGGTCAAAGAATGCTTGTATTGTGTTGGCATTTATTTTAAAAGGCATAATACAGTTCACTGAAGGGGTGTTTGAATGTGTGTTTTAGAAGTGATTATGTGAATCCAAAACCCCCCAAAACGTTAAAATGTTTGTTAAAGCAAAAAAAGTCCTACTTACCAAAGTCCTACTTCTATATGATTTTTTATCGTTTTAAGGTTTAAGGTTTGAGTTATGTTTCTGCCTCATATATTGTCGACTCCGCTGCAACGCGCGGGTTCCCTACTAGTTTATATAAAAGAGTTAGGAGATTGTTGTTAACTGGTAGCACACAGGATAGCATTTAGACTTGAACTTAAGAAAAGATGCCTTAGTATCAGCTTCAAGATAAGCTAAGTACTTGTGTAAATAAATATGATGGAATTTTGGTGTGCCATAAGTAATTGATGAAGTAATGTCACAGGACAACTAAGTCCAGAGTCAGTAGTTGAGAGAATGATCAACAGTGATATGACCAAAAGCACTAGTTGAGAGAATGATCAACAGTGTTATGATTAGAATCACTAGTTGAAAGAATGATCAACAGTGATATGACCGCAATTACTAGTTGAGAGAATGATCAACAGTAATATGACCTGAGTCACTAGTTGAAAGAATGATCAATAGTAAATTGACACTGTCACAGGAATCGTCCAGTGGTCAAAATAATAATAAGATATGTTATGGAAATACAAATTTCCTTAATTCCGAATAAAAGCCCTAATAAGATAGGCATTTTTGAAAAGATACTATTAATAGGAAATAGAAAATTTTCTCCGGCAAGACTGGGTATGATGTAGCAGACTCTCCAGTTTGTCCGGATATACTGAAGATACCTCTCCGGCGAGAACCGGGTAAGAAGGTATATAATATATCAGCAAGTGACAAGATTTCCCTAAATAGTATCATGACCAGATATCCGACTCACACAAAAACGTCCTAAAAACGTTCCGTAAGTATAAACCCGGACCTTGATGTAACAAACCCTCATTAAAAGTCCTATTTATTTTATTATTTTATCTAAAAGGAAACCCTAATTAAGAAACCCAAGTGATTCTACGCAAACCCTAAAATTATCAGAACAATCAGAATCAGGATCGGGGCCCCTAAAACTCAGGGGGGGTATTCCCTACTCGATGATTATCCTTATAAATTATTATAAAAATCAAATTTAATTAAATCGTCGACTCATCAGGCCTAGTCCCACGCGTGGCAAGCCTATAAGTAATTCGTGTCTCTTACGGACCGTAACATTAATAATCTTACGGACCGTAAGCACCCTTACGGACCGTAACATTAGGAGTCTTACGGTCCGTAAGCTAATCAAATTTCGTGTATAAATAGCAGGCCTTGGCACTTGAATTCTGACATTTGAGCGACGATCAAATTCCAAACGTACGCTGAGTTATCGTCCAAATACTCACAATTAACACACACAAATCACTAATTAGTATAGCGGGGTGCTGCAGAACAGGGTATTAACTCGATCGCTGCTACGATTCAATGTCCGATCGATTAAACTATCCAATGGATGTTTAAGTGCCGCTCAAATTGAGTTTATACTTTGTTATTCATCGTGATTTCGACTTGAATGTTTGAGTGCTGTTCGAACTCGGACTATACTCTGTCATTCGTTGTGAATCCGCTGAATTGATAAGTATTGCACTTTGTCATTCGTTGTGAGGGTTTTATCTCGTGAGTTATCGTAAATGCTGTATTAAGTTATCTACCTAGTTCGTGTGCACTAGGTTACAAGGTTAATTAATAGGCTAAGCTCTGCCTATAGGAATCTGCAAAAGCTTAGCTGTAGACTAAACTTTGCCTGTATAAATCTGCAATATAGAGGCTTATCTGTAACTTTGGCCGTATGAATCTGCATGCTTATAATGTGAGTCATTCTCTTTTTATCAAATCTGTTTATAAAAGTATGTTTATTTTCAAGATTATAATTACAGTGATTAAGTATATGTAGTCACCAAATTACAGCCGGTATGTGGGGTATTGTGCACATTACTGTTTTTATCAATTTAGGTGGGCGTACCTAATTAATGATACTCGTTACTATTGGGTGAACGGACTCAATAGTAATATGACCACAGTCACCGAAACGAGTCGATGACAAATACTGTGGGTAGTTGGTTGAAATAAACATTGTAATCTCTCTTAATACTGTGAATTATAACAAAAGAGTCATTTTAGCAAATGAATGATTCACTCAGTATTTCCCGCTGACAAAACCTTTTTCAAACATGTTTCAGGTAATTACAATAGATTGGAGTAAGAGATGGGTACGGCACTGAAAGACTTCAAGAAGTGGCTTATTTTATTAATTAAATCGAATTAAGAAATATTGTTTATGTAATAAAATTTATCCTTATTAAAGCTACCATTGTAAAACATGGGTTTATCCCATCTATTTAATAAATAAAATCCGGTGTTTTCTAAACTCTGATAATTTTCCTAACTCACGGTCCTGATAAAATTTCCGCTGCAATATTTTTCAAAGTAAATCACCGGTACCACTGGGCTGTTCGCGACTCTCGATTCCGTCCAGGGTGGGTCGGGGGCCGTGACAGAAGGTGGTATCAGAGCCAACTCAAAGAGCCACTGCTTTAAGCCTTTAGGTGTTGTGATAATAATACCTAAATCTATAATACTATATAATACATCTCCTTAGGATTAAAATGTAATTTTACCCCTTAATTTTAAGATGGCAGATCAAGAGTCTTGCTTGTTCCGTGATCTTTCGTCCCTTTCTCCCAATTTTACCCTCAATTCAATGTCACTTGCCCACAAATAAGTCTTGAGGCCGATAAAAAATGCTTAGATGATTCAAACCGTCAGCGCAATTACTAATTCAATCAATTAGGTTTCATGTGGTCATTGCCATATTCAATGGTATTGAAGGTGATTGAATGTTGCAGTTGAGGCGTTAGTGCGTTTCTATCCTACCCAACCAAGGTTCCTGCGAATTTTAGGTTATAACAGGTATTGAAGATGATTGAATGTTGAGATTGAGGTGTTCATGCGTCAAGCGCTGATTACGCTCTTCTTCTGCCAACGGTAAGTTGTGTATTTAGGTTCCCTAATTTCTGTTGTTTCTTTTAAACCTAATTCGGGTCTTCGTCGTGGATAGATTTTGCTTCCTAATCTTAATTGCAAACTAATTCATGTGCTTTAAAAACTGAAAATGGTGAAACAGGTCATTGAGTAATTGAAGACGATCACGTGGTGAACACAGAGAATAGCATGATTGCACAATATCGTATCGTACCAGTTCCGTAGGTATGCACAATACTGGACACGATGTTGTTGTTTTGTATTTTCGATTTCACCTCAAATTGTTGTTGAAGTAATTAGGAAGCCTCCATTTTGAAAGGCTTAGGTAAACGAATTTCAAACCATATGTTATATAGATTTCTTTATCTGATTGATTATTGTCCAATTGACCTCTTAACTTAGTTTTATTGCTAGAGTAGTAAGCATAAAACCTGTTTTTCCCTTGTTGTTGAAGGAACTAGGAAGCAACCATTTTGAAGGGTAAGTCAACCATCTACTTCTAATCAGATTGGTAACTGACTTTCCAACGTTAACTTTGCTTTATTAAGTTTTAATCAGATTGTTAAGACAATTTCAAATACATTACACTGATTTCTTGTTAATTACCATGTTTTCTAAATGTCTTACTTGTTCACAAGTTAAGGCAGAACATCAGAAACCTTCAGGATTACTACAACAATTAGAAATGCCAGTATGGAAATGGGAACTTATAACAATGGATTTTGTTACTATGTTACCCAAAACAAGAAAAGGTAATGATACGATTTGGGTAATTGTGGATCGATTAACCAAATCAGCACTTTTTACCTATGAAAGAAACCTTTAGCATGGAAAGACTGGCAAAATTGTATGTAGATGAAGTTGTATCCTTACATGGAATTCCACTCTCCATTGTTTCGGATAGGGATAGTCGTTTTACTTCTCATTTCTGGAGAAGTTTCCAGCAAGCTATGGGAACTCGATTAAATCTGAGTACTGCATATCATCCCCAAACAGACGGACAAAGTGAAAGGACAATCCAAACTCTAGAAGACATGCTCCGAACATGTGTAATAGATTTTGGTGGAAATTGGGATGATCATTTACCATTAATTGAATTCTCCTATAACAATAGCTATCATTCAAGTATTGAAACCGCCCCATTTGAAGCACTATACGGAAGAAAGTGCAGAACTCCAGTTTATTGGGCAGAAATAGGAGAAAGTCAATTATCAGGTCCTGAAATAGTGCAAGAGACGACTGATAAGATTACTCAAATCAAGGAAAGGTTGAAAACGGCTCGAGATCGTCAGAAAAGTTATGCAGACAATAGATGCAAGCCGTTAGAATTCCAAGTTGGAGACAGAGTATTATTAAAAGTTTCTCCTTGGAAAGGAGTAGTTAGATTCGGAAAGAAAGGAAAACTAAGTCCAAGGTACGTAGGACCATTTCCAGTGATTCAACGTATAGGACCAGTTGCTTATCGTTTACAACTACCAGAAGAATTAGCAGGAGTACATGATGTATTTCATGTATCCAATCTCAAGAAATGTTTATCAGATCAATCACTGGTAGTACCTCTTCGAGATATAGAGGTAAACGAAAAGCTGAAATTTGTTGAGAAACCTCTTCAAATTGAGGATCGAAAGATCAAGTTTCTCAAACACAAACGACTAGTTTTAGTCAAAGTCAGATGGGATTCAAAGAGAGGAGTTGAATACACTTGGGAGCTGGAATCAGAAATGAAGCGAAAGTATCCTCACTTATTCCAGTAAATCTCGAGGACGAGATTTTTATTAAGGTAGGGAGAATGTAACAACTCTCATCAAAAGTTATATTTATTTAATCAAATTGTCCAATAGGAAACCCTAATTGAGAAACCCAAGTGATTCTGTATAATCCCTAAAATTTTCAGAACATTTGGAATTAGGATTAGGGCCTCTAAAACTCAGGGGGGGGGGGGGTAAACCCTATTCGGTAATATCTCAACAAAACGCTGTCAAAAATTCGAAATAACACAAAATCGACTCAGCAGGCCTATACTAGTGACAAGGCTACTCTAGGATAGGTGGACACCTCAGGCGAGTCGCGACAGGAGTCACGACATCTCCCGCGACACGCGGGGGAACCCAATTTCACGTATAAATAGGATTGTCTGTTTCATGCAATTGGGTGTTCCTTCGACGTTCAATTTCAAATTGTACGCTGAGTTATAATCAAAACAGTCCCAAAACACACACTGATCACGAAGTGCTGCCACAATTCAGGGTAATAACTCGATCGCTGCTACGATTCAATGTCCGATCGATTAAACTATCCAATGGATGTTTAAGTGCTGCCCACATTAGGGTTTATGCTTTGTCATTCGTCGTTAAATCGATGGATGTTTAAGTATCGCACTTTGTCATTCGTTGTGAAGGTTTCAATCTCGTGAGTTATCGTAAATGCTGTATTAAGTTACTAACCTAGTTTGTGTGCTTGATTATTTAAACTAGGTTATCAAGGCTAATCAGTAAATTAAGCTCTGTTAAATCTGCAATGTGAGTCATTCTCTTTTTATCAAATTTGTTTACAAAAGCATGTTATTTTCAAAGTTATAATTACAGTGATTAAGTTTATGTAATCACCAAGTTACAGCCGGTACGTGGGGTTTTGTATACATTACTTGATAATCTTCACCATTGGACAACAAGTTAGCCAAGGGGTGATATGACCATAGTCACAGACACCATTGGACGAATGGGCCAATGGGTCGAGTGACAATTACTGTGGGTAGTTGGTTTGATATCTGAAACATTGTAATCTCTCTTAATACTGTAAATTATAACAAATGTGTCGTTTTATTAAATAGAATGATTCACTTAGTATTTCCCGCTGACCAAACCTTTTTCAAACATGTTTCAGGTGATCTATTGTGATCCAGGAAAAGTGCCGTGAAGCACTATCAGCTTAAGGAAGTGGCTCAGAAATAAAATAAAAACATGTTTTGTAAAATAAAAGATCTCCTGGTGAAATCTCAAGATTGTAAATTATCGGGTTTTATCCCGAATTGTGAAATAAAATAATCGGGAAATATTTCAGTTTTAAATTGATCCTGAAGAAACTTCCGCTGTTAAACTCACTTAATTAAAATACCACGGGATTTCTGTCCCGCGGTTCCTGAAACGGGTCAAACCGGGTCGGGGGCCGTGACACCACCTTTCTCTCAATTTCCCCACCATTAGCCACCAACCACCCACCTTCGTTTACACATGTCTAAAAACTTGCAACTTTCTATTTTGTCAACTTCTTTCACTATCAAAACTCAGCAGCACCATTAACAATATCGGCTGACCATCCAATTGCTAATCTCAGCAGCAATTATCAAAACTCAGATTCTCTTCGTAAAACAATCTCAATACAATATCGATGAATCTGCAATCACAAAACAACAAGGCTATTCTTCAACAACTGCAAACTTCATCTTCGTTTATTATCTCGGCCACATCAGCTGCTGTGAACAACTGCAAATCCGAAATCGTACTGATCCAGCTATGAATCTATTTTTTCTTTGTTTCAAACAAAAGAGATAAACCAAAACTGCGGAACAGCAGATATGCGTAACAGCAGTGATTGATTTATAAAGAACGGATTTGATTTTACCAAAAAACAATCGAAATCAGTACGTAACGGTCTAACACACATCTCGTATATGAAGAAACAACAAGTGCAGATTTCAACAAACAGAGAGAAAGGTAGGGGGTGGGTGGGGTTGTTTTGTTTGTATAGAGTGGAGAAGATGAAGGGTAAATTTGTCATTTCACATCTACTTAACGAAGAAAACTAACCGTCATCCACTCCAGGGACTATCCTAGTAACAAACTGTCAAACCACAGGGAGCACCGGTGTAATTTCCAAAAGTTGGGGACTATAGGTGTTATTTTGCAAAACCACAGGGACTATCCATGCATTTTACTCAACAATGTTTTTCAATACTCAAATTATTTTCAAAAGTTATAATTACAGGGATTAAGTCTTGGTTATCTTGAATCACTGGCAAGTGGGGTATTGTGCACATTACTAATCTCTCACGGTTAGGTTCACCAACCTAACAGTGATAATCATCACTACTTGGGTTAAAGGTGTAACACCTCGAAAATTCGTGTCCAATAAAATAACGACACGTGTCGTGCAAGACAAAGTGTTATAAACCCGGATCTAGTCAAGGATGCATGGTAGGATTTAAAAGCGTCGACATGTTAATTAAATACCTCTGAACGACCTAATTATAAATCCCAAGACCCTAATCTATATTATAAACATCCGATATACTCAAATCCGGTAATTGCTAGCAATGATTTGATTCAAATTACACAAAAATGGAATCCTACAAGGATATGCACGACAACCTTCATTTACGGCACTTTCAAAAGGATCCAAGAAAACTTTATATCATATCATGGTGGTATAAACTGTTCATGACCCAAACATGAGGCCCCATACTGAAAATAATGGTCCAAAATCGTATTACACTAGTTACCCGTTCGAAGCCTGAAAGGTCAAAAGATTTTTGCCCTCTGGAAAAGGCTTACGGACCGTAAGGGTCAAGCCTTACGGTCCGTAAGGCATGCACAGCAACAGAAAAACGGGACAGTTCCTGTTTTGAGCATGTAACCGACTCAGAAAGATATTTTCCACTTCCATGCGCGACCCCTACTGATTTTTAGGCTTAGGAGCACTAGTAAATGATCTGGGAACAATGCTAGACTTGTGTGGCATGATCATAAGCAACCAAATTCACTATAAAAGGCCCTCATGTTGCAACAATTTGATCATACCTTCCATCTGCATTTTTGGAGCTTCCTGGAGCATAAGAGCAGACCCAAGTCATCCCTAGTCGTGCATTAGACTTTGGTATGTACCCTTGACCTTCCTTAATTGAGTTTTACTTAGTTATTAGCTTAAAAGTCAAACCGTCGTAATTAACGTTTGACTTAGCGATTAATCATTAATGGTCCAGTGATTAGTCGAATTGAAGGTAGTTATAAGTTGGTAATTATGTGGGCAATAAACCCTTAAAGGGGCACCCTCTGATTCCCGCTCTAACTAGATCAAATGTCGGGTCAAAGTTGTTTGTAAAAAGTCAACAGAAGCATGATTTTCGAATTAACACCTAATTAACAATGCAAAAGGCGTGTAACCTATTTTATCACTTATATAACTTAGTAATAAATGTAAGAACTTGCCTAAGCATGCCCGACCCGACAATTTCCTGTTTACACCCGGTTCGGAACCGAAAGTCGCAAAACTTTGACTTTTGCTTTGACTTCAGTTCTGACCCGATTTAGTATGATTTTAAAATTCCTTAGAGCTTCCTTAGGACCAGACTACATGTTAGTATAACCCTCTGTGTTTGGTTCGTGGATTACCCAAGTAGTTTACACGTTTCCGTTAAATTGCCTAATGTTGACCAATATGCCCTTTTGGCCATAAAACGAGAATTTTGGATATGTGAAAGGACAATAATCTTTGTTACTGATTTATAAACATGTCCCTAAATTTTCACATCAGTTGGAGGTCTAGATTAGGAGTTATGCTCATTAGCGTAATTAGAACGCCTTTTAGTAATTAAACGGCGTCATTAGCATAAAGCCTATCTAAACCCCATTTTTGACACCAAACCATTTATCCACTGATGTAAGATAATATTTTGAGATTTTTAAAGATTTTTAATTATTTTTAACCTGCTCATAACCTAAGGTTATGACATTGATTCGGTAAATACCGATTATACCCTTTTTGTGTATAAAATGAGTTCTACATAGTATTTTGACACCAATCCAATTGCTACTGATTTTAAATAATAAATGAAGTATTTTGGACTTTATAAACTGATCAGAAAACTCAGATTTCTTGTATAACCCGGAAATCGCTTAAAATGACTTTTTAAGCGTATTAAACACATAGTTTATGTTTAAAACCATTTTGTCATATAAGACTTCTTACCAACTGATATGACCTATTAAAATAAGTTATTTTACTGATGTATTCAGACCCGAATCTCAGAATTATAAATAATCTCTTTTATAACCTTTACAATGACCAAAATACCCCTACGGGGCTTAAATTAAGGTTAAACTCGTTTTGGGCATGATGGAAGATATCCTACTGATATCACAACATATTTAAGGCATATTAACTTAAGAAACTTGTTAGTGACTCTTTCAGGTACCCGTTATGCGTTATTCGCGTTCGGTTCGGTTTATGTAACAAGTTTGAATAAACTAGCCGAAACGGGTCAAACCCTATCGTTTTTATCTCAAAATCCAGAATGTGTTTAGATTGCCCATATTATACAAGTCTTCAAACTTATCGGGTCTAAATCACATTCTATTCCGGTTTTCGCTTAATCACGCGTTCGAACCGTATCTTTCTTTAAAACTAACCGGTCTAGGCTTAGGCTTAATTAAAGACCCGTTAGGATTCTAATAGGTTTTTATAAACCTTCGTTCCAGAATAGGAGACCCGGTAAAAGCTACACGCACTTGCTATTTTGTGATTGATACTTGCAAAGGTAAATACTTTTAACTTATTTTCCCTATTCGGGCTTGGGGTATGGTATATAAAATACCGCTTGGTCGGGCATTGAATCTTTAATCGAATAGAGGTTAAATCATTGATATGCTTCGTTTTGAAATGTTTTGTTTGCTTAAAGCCTTTGGGGGGTTAATGACCATGTCCCGGATATCCTTGGCATCATTTTACGAAATGGCCACGACCTAAGCACGGGGTGTAGGCGTACACCCGTCAGTGCCAAAATACATAATGTGGTGTGTCTATTGATCTTTAACCCAGTCTACGGATCGGGCTACTGAACGCATAAGGAACATGTAATTCTTTTACAAGAATATATGCAAATAATTATCCCAAGTTATAAAGAGTTTGTGCCACGTGCATTCAAATAAATTTTATTAAACCTTTTCTAAATGAGTCAGTTAATTGTATTTACCAGTGTAAACTGACGTACTTTCCCAAAAAGGTTAAGTGCAGGTACTACGCGAACTAGGCTGGCTTTCTCCTAGCGTCCACAATAAGTCTCGCAAGCTTGGATGTCAAAACTGTTGAACAATGTTGTCATTTTATTTTTGATCCACCTGTGGATTATTTTCAACTATTTGTGATACTTGATATTACAATATTATTCGGTTGAAATATATCTATCTTTTGCTTCCGCTGTGCATATTTAAATATTGTGTTGTTTGACTGTAATGTTACCAACCACGTCACGATACTCCCCCACCGAGCCCACCGGTAATACATGGAAATATCGGGGTGTGACAGGTTGGTATCAGAGCCAACATTGAGTGAATTAAATACTAGTCTTTTGTGTTTAATCTCAATGACACAATTGCACATTCCTAAATTTTCGAGTCTAGACAAAGAACTTAGGACAAATCCAAATTTGTTTTTAATTTTAACTTTGTCCTTTATATTTCTTGTTGTATCTTATATTGTTAACAGGAAATATGCCGCCAAGATTTCGAAGAGGAGGAAGAGGCAAGGGGCCGATCACCGCCCCTAACGATCACGAAGCCGGGCCTTCTCACCGGCGAACTCCTTCCACTACAATGAGTGCCGATCCGTAAGGAGCCTGGAGAACCTATACGGAGCCCGTTAGACGGTCTATTTCGCACAGTTCAACGCCTCCTTATCGTAACTCCTATGGGCCACAGTCAGAAAACGAGCCCGATAACCCACAACATTCATATATACCTCTTCAGCGATCCCTTTCGCACAATTCCTTTGGCAACCCCACTCCTGTTTTTCAGGGCCGGTTTAACCCGGCAAACTATATTCAAGAACCAGTGGGTTTTAACCCACTGGGACCGGAGGATCACTTTTCCGGCGATAACGCCATGGATATAGATGAGGACACCGACCCTATGGAGCCTGCAACCGGGACCCCCAACCACCCTATCGAGGTCTCTGATGGTTCATCATTTCACGGATCACCCTATCGTGGTCCCGACAGTTTCCAGGCAAAGTTTAACCAGCATGAATGGTACTTCACACCTTCTCACCATTCATCACCCCACCAGCAGCAGCAGGATCCCTTCGGGGATTTGCGATTCGTGGCAGTCACGCCACCGCCACCGCCTCCACCGCCGCCAGTTCATCAAGCACCTCCAGAACCACCAAGGCGTAGGAGGACAGGCGTGCGAATATCCGCGCGTGGATGGGATTTTCACTTCAGCACCCCTCATCACTCAAGTGGCAGCCACTATCCGCCACTACATGAAGACCCGCAAGTGGGTGGGCCTTCAAACCCAGTTGCACCACAACCACCACCGATGGGTTTTGGTAACCCGATTCCTGCATATACAGGTTCAACGAGGTACAACCCGTTTGAGCAGCCGACTCACACAAACTATAATTATGCTGAGGCCGACCCGTACCTTGTGGCGGCAAACTACAATGCCCTCCACCCAGAAGGACCATATGGAGCTCCTTGGGGAGTGGGATATCCAACTCATGGATATCAAGTACCTGCTCAACCACCGATTCGGCAACAGTCGCAGCCACCACGATTTTCCCCACCAGAACAGGAGGAAATCCTCCAAAGAATAAGTCGGGTGGAGCATGAGTTCCAAGAAGAACGTAGGAACAACAGAGGTTTCCTCAAGGGCCTAGCGAGCTTGCTAAAGGGGAAGAAGAAGAGGGATCATTAAAATCCCTATATGTATTGTTGTATTTCCTATTTCAATCAAGTCCCTGCGTGGACATTTATCTGTGTATTTAGTCCCTGCGCGGACTTGTCTTTTTAGTCCCTGCGTGGACATCTATTCTAATATTTGGTCCCTGCGTGGACTTGTAATTTCAGTTAAACCCATGCGTGGGTAATTTGTCTATTAAAAGTCCCGTTTAGGGCAAAGTGTACTCTTTTAAATGTTTATGGAATGTTAAGTTTATAAATTTCATTTTTATTTTATGCATAACTATATTATACATGAGATAAATAAATCAAAATCATTCCTCTTTAAAATATATCTGCCTATTTAAATATTAAATAAGAATCTCAAAGGTATAGCCTAGCCTGCATATCATTATGAGACCTGGCCAAGATGGTAGGACCTGCTTAAACGATTCGGATCCCTATTAACATCTGAAAACATGTTAACGCTCCTGGCAGATGTGATTCGTTAAAATCACACACGTCATTCTTATAATAGGATTCTTCAAAAGATTCCTATCCTAACCTGATGATATATAAATCATAGGTTTAACTCATCAATTAATATGATCATATATTAAACATCCATAGGTGATGTAGTGCCTACGGGCCATACTCATTGTCATATAAGACAAAAGACAGTAGTAGTCTACGACTCCCTGTCAGAGAAAGGTAATGAACTATGTTCAAACCTTAAATGCCTTGATTCTCTGAAATCATGGCTTATGATTTAAAATGTCCTTGTGACTTGGCCTTTTGTGCTACTAATAAAACTGTTATTGTTTTATAATTATGATAAATTATAATAAAAATCCTAAATAGATATGATTAACAAATTTACCAAATATGGCATGTGTTACCATGGTTAATGAATTGCCATAAAAGACAATTCCATAATAAACTCCCAAATAAATTTTGTCAATATCTTATGTAACAGTTCAAGATATAATGGCTGACTCGGATGAAATTAATAGCCACCCAAGGGAGAATCAGAATGATGCCCGGATTAATATAGCGGGTGCTGAACTGCAAGCGTTAATAGAAAACGTTGTTACGAAAGCCATAGAGCGGCAGTATCAGGAATATAGCGGGACTCGAAGTAGGACCCTATCTGCACCGCACTCAAAGCCTAAGACTCATTCCGAGGCTCACAACAAGCCACCCTCCAAGAAGGAAGAACCCAAGAAAGGTGATGACGATCATCAGTCCTCAAATCAGCAAAGTGCTCCATCCCAAAAGAT